>NQLW01000074.1:735126-749382 GCA_002312845.1 Kalanchoe fedtschenkoi
TTGAAATGGCAACTGGAATGCGGAAATTGGCGGGAGGTGATATCGCATCCCAAAATGACTATGGAATTTATATTGGGCCTAAGGCTTGGGTCATAAAGCCCAACGGGCTTTTGAGCCTGATACAGGAGTTTGTATCTTTAGTTTTTTGTTTTCTTCAGTTTGAAATTTAGAAGTGCGAGTTTGATTAAGATTTTGCATTTTGATGTTGTCCATGGAGAAGTAAATCATTGAATTAGATTATAGTACATAATTCTTATTCATATAAAGTTTGGTAGCTTGAAAGTGTGATAGAATTATTAATACTGATATAATGTGTTTGGTATAATAGAAAGACGAGACAAAATTTGTAATTTTAAAACTTAATTTTACAACGTGAGACAAAATTTAAAAAAAAAAGAGTGTGATTTATAAAACAAATAATTGAATTAGACAATTAAAAGAATGAGGGTCTTTACGTATGACTAGGAGTGTAAATAAAAATTGATTGGGGGAGATTTCAATTGCATAACCCACTCATTTGAGGAAATTAACGGCCAAAGAGTATTAAACAAGAACACAGCTGAGTTGGAACTTTTTTTTTTCCAAGATACAGACTGCTTTGATCATCCCTATCCTGGTCTTAACACCACTTGATCTGATAGGCACCATAGTGAACCCATTTTTTTATAAACTTAGTCATGGTCAATTTTGCATGGCCTAATTCATTCCCCGCTTCTTGGGCGGAGTTCCTTCATTTTGATATTTTTGATCATGCCCCAAGCATCATCTCCCTATCTCAAAACAGCCATCCCCCAGGAAATTTTTTAAAATGGCCAACTTTTGGTTTGACATGCCTGAATTCCAATCTTGCTTAAGGAAAAATTGACGTCTTTTCAAGTCACAGATTTTTCATCTCTGTTAAGCAAATTCAAAATTCTGAAAAGGGGAATAAAAAGAGAATTTCTACCCATCACTAATGACATGTCTGGTAGGCTAAAAATCTGTAGAGAAGAACTGATAAAATGCCAAACTAAAATGCATACAACAAACAGTGATAGGGGTATTATGAAAGAAGAACAACAACTAAGAAATGAATACTTGAAGCTGCTGAATTATGAAAGGATATTTTTACAACAAAAAGCTAGAATTAAATGGGTCAGATGGGGACCTCAACTCTTGCTTATTTTCATGCTTTCATCAAAAGGAACAAAGCTGGGGCAAATATTCCCAAAATAAAACTAAATGATGGATCTTTTTCTGAAGACCCCATTGTTATAAAAAATGACCTCACAAAATATTTCCAAGATTTATTTGGGGGAGAAGTAACCTCCCCCAGTAATCTGGATCAGGTTGGTGACCCAGCTCTTGTCCCAAGAGCAAATTGTCTCCTTGGCCACTGACATTTATGCTGAAGAAGTGAAAGAAGTGGTATTTAAAATGAAAAAAAGGGACAATCCTGGCCCAGATGGAATTACAGTAGAATTTTTTCAGAATAATTGGAACACTATAGGGAATGATGTAACAAGAGCCATACAAATTTATCTGAAAATCCTAAAATCCCCGTGGGACTAAATGCCACAGCCCTGGCCCTAATTCTAAAAAAAACCAGGCGCTATATCTGCATCTGAGTTCAGGCCAATTGCGTGCTGCAATGTTATGTACAAAATATGCTCTGGTTTATACACTAACAGGCTAAAAAGGGTACTAAATGATCTGATTGACCAAGCTCAGGGAGCCTTTGTAGAGAAAAGAAGCATAGCTTATAATATTTTGACTGCTCAAAATCTTTTACATGCTTATGGGAGAAAAAACATTAGTCCTAGATGCACAATGAAAATAGATTTAAAAAAGGCCTATGACTTACTGTCCTGGGATTTCCTCAACAAATGGCTAAGTACCTTGGGCTTCCCTCTTAGATTTCTAAAATGCATCATGACTCTGGTTACTACAGCTAGATTTTCCATCAAATTTAATGGGGAACTCAATGAATTCTTTGCAAGTAAAAAGGGACTAAGGCTGGATGATCGCATCTGACCTTATTTATTTGTTCTTGCTATGGAATATTTGAACAAATGTTGAAAAAATAAGGCAATACCCCATCTTTCAAATTGCACCCTAAATGTGCAAAACTGAAACTGACTCATCTATGCTATGCTAATGAGTTGATGATATTTTGTAAAGCTGACTTTAAATTCATAGAGGGAGTTATAAAGGTGTTAGTGAGATGTACTAAATTGACTGGTCTGTGTGCAAATGTAGAAAAGTCCCAAATATTTATTGATGGGGTGCCTACGCCTGTAAAAAATCTGCTAATGGCCAAGGTTTGTGGAAGGATCCTTGCCAATCAGATATTTGGGTGTCCCCTCGCTTCAAAAAAATTAAATGTCTCTGATTTTAAGATAGTCACTGAAATTGTCTTAAGCAGAATTAATTACTGGACTGCTAAAATGCTCTCAATCTCACTAAAAACGCTTTTACATGTCAATATCTATTTAATTCTTGGAATACATTTTGGAAATTATGGACAAAAAACAATTTTTCAATGTTTGTTGTCATGAAAAAGTATAATAATACATTGAGCATACAAGTACGATTGCAGTTAACAACAGTGAAATAAATAGGACAGAGACCAACTGGTGTCAGAAGCAGAACAACATAAGCTGGATGTTGGAAGTGGATAAACTGCCAGATTGAGAACCTGTCTTGTGGCTAGGTGTTTCATTACCATTAAACCAACTGTCAACAAACACAAAGCTTAACTAATCGTAAATAAATAACCCCCAATTGATGCATCATTAACTAGTATGATTTTAACAATCAATAAAGTTTCGTAAAATAATTTATTACCGAAACAACGAGCAACATGATTCAATTAGTAAAGCGACGATGCACTTTTCCAGGACTCAACCAAGAAGACCAACAATTTCAAAGTGAAGACGTTACCGGAATTTGGCCGGAATTGCCTTCAAAAATTGATAGAACCTTGCTCTGGTACCATGACAAAATTGTGCTCTCAGGAGTAAATAAGCTCCGAATAGATTGATGAACTCAACAGAATGAATTCGGAGAGAAAATAGACTAATACAGCTGAGAAGGAAGAGGAGAAGAAGAGAGACAGAGCAGAAGGGAAACGACGTCGTTTTGTAACGGCGCCAACTCCATTTGAAGCTAGCAAACGAAATCGTCTCTTAAGGCTGAGTCTCTCCCTTGTTCCTCCAAGCGATGCCGTTTCTAAACAGCGCAAGACACCTTCCCTCTCAACTCGAAATGCATAGATTGATTGTGCGTTGCCAGTCTGCCGTCGCCGCGCATATCATCTCCAATGTCAACTGCCTTAGCTACTATAGATAACTGAGAGGGGCAATTTATCATTCATTTGCTTATATGGATTCTTATTTCTAAAAGCAATTTGCGACACGATGACATGAAACTCAATGCACTTTCACAAAATTTGAATTTTTCGCTAGTTCAATTGGATTAACTTTACCATGATCTAAAAGTATAGTTCGCAAGTAATAGTTTCTATAATTCAATATATATCAATTTTTTTCTTTTCAATAGATGATTTGTGATATTTTATCAAACAATACATATCTAGAGCAGAGACGGTTCCATAGGAGGGGCAATGGGGCCAGTAGCCCCCGAATTCCACCTAAAATACTTCTATCCTTGATAAAAAAATATTTATATGCATACTTTCAACTAAAATTTTAATTTTATTCATTAAATTTAACTCAAAATTTTTATTATATAATTCTATCCAAAAAAGATTCTGAAACCGTCATTACTGTAGTCACGCAGACACACAAAATTCATCTAAATCTCAGTAAAAGATGCTTAGAAATCCCCATCTCTATTTGCTTCTTGGAATACATTTTGAAAATTATGGGCGAAAATAATTTTTCTGTGTTTGTTGTCATGAAAAATTGCAACAATAAGATAGAGCCCAACTGGTGTCAGAAGCAGGACAACATAAGCTGGATGTTGGAAGTGGATATACTGCCAGAAAAAAATACTATAATGAGAACCTGTCTTCTGGCTAGGAATTTCATTACCATTGAGCCAACTGTCGACAAAACTAAGCTTAACTAATCGTAAATAAACAACTCCAATTGACACATCATTAACTAAACAAAAAAATCTAAGCTTAATAAAACTTGACATTTTGTTAATTTCCAGGGACATGACAACATCGGCATCCACGCGTTTGAGAACCCATCCGAGGATTCAACAAAGACATCTGGTATTTTTGTTTCTTCATTTTAAATAAACAATGCGACCCCACCATGCTTTTCTCCACAAAAATATCTCAATTTTATTCATTTAATTCATGATTATTTTTTTATGCCAGTTCAGCTTGAGCATGAAACGAGACATTGTCGCGAGGAAAGGAATCATCGAAACGACGCCGTTGGACGCATTGGATTCAAACTTATGATAGCTTTTCAAAGCCACCAGTAGCTTCATTCCTGGTTGTAGCTCTCTTCCTACCTGCAACGCAGACATTATTCTCGCTCGAATTTCAGACCTACTGGTCAGATATTCACGCTGAAAGGCCGGTGCTGCTCCAAAGCTGCCGAATTTCGCCGATTTCCGATCTGGGTTTTCGTTTCCACTGGTGAGATTCTTCGTTGATTTCTTGTTTATGTCGATTCTGGAATTGTCATTTTAAATCGTTGTGTTAGGGTTTGTAGATCGGGGTTCAGCCGAGTGATTATGTAGCCGTTACTTTGATTGGATTTGGCTGCAACTGCAACTTTGGTGCTTTTTAATTGATGATACAATTGGTGTTTCCAGCTAGTGCTGTTTTAGGGCAAGCAGGTGTATAAGTGAAGTTAGGTTTGCTGGAGGATGGAGATTGAATGAAAGTGATGTATGCAGTGTTAGGAATTGATTTATGCATATGATTTGATTTATGATGTCGGTTGTGTTTGCAATGGGTTGAAAAAAGTTTTGGGAACTTTCACAAACAATGAGAGCTTGCATTTTCTCCAGGAACGATGACGACGGAGAACGGGACAGCTCAGGGGGAGATTGAGGATGGGAGCAGCGGCAAAGTTAAGTCTCATGTGCCTCTGAGGATTTCCTCTTCTCAAAAGGCCTTTTTGGGCAAGGAGAGCTCGGAAAACAGCTTCCCAGATAAGCTGAAAGCCATGTATTGTCAAGTCAGGAACTTCGCTACTGTTCCAGGCCGTGTTAGTCTGTCTTCCCCATCGGCTAAATTTTGGCGTATGGCTGATGTGAGGGAAGAGGCCTCGCGTGCAATGGGGTCTGTGAGCAGCCATTCGTTGCGCGATAAGATTAATGACAAGATCAACGGGGTTTTCTCTCGTAAGATTGATTGGGCCTCGCTGCGGAAGCTTTGCAAAGAGTGGTTCAGGAACCCGATCAACATGGCGCTATTTGCTTGGATTGTCTGCGTTGCTGTTTCTGGCGCGATTCTGTTTCTCGTCATGACGGGCATGCTCAATGCTGTTATTCCGAAAAAATCCGCCAGAAATGCTTGGTTTGAAGTCAATAATCAGATCCTCAACGCTCTCTTCACTCTCATGTGCTTGTATCAGCATCCAAAGCGGATCTATCACCTCATACTTCTTATCAGATGGGCTCCGGAGGATATTTCCAAGCTGAGGAAGGTTTACTGCAAGAATGGGACGTACAAGCCCCACGAGTGGGCTCACATCATGGTCGTGATTGCTTTACTTAATCTGAACTGCTTCGCTCAGTATGCGCTGTGCGGTCTGAACTTGGGTTACAAACGGTCTGAGAGACCTGCCATAGGAGTCGGTATAACCATTTCGGTAGCCATCGGGGCACCTGCCGTTGCCGGCCTCTATTGCATCATGAGCCCACTTGGAAGGGAGTATGGTGAAGAAGGGGATGAAGAAGCGCCGGTTAGGATGGCCTCGCCGCTGAGGCCGCAAGCTTTGCAAAAGAGATACTCGTTTGCTTCGAGAGACGAGCACCGAATCATCGAAAGTAGCCCACAGTGGAGCGGAGGAATATTTGACTTCTGGGATGACATTTCTACAGCATACTTGTCGCTATTCTGCACTTTTTGCGTCTTCGGGTGGAACATGGAGAGGCTTGGGTTCGGGAACATGTACGTCCACATTGCGACTTTTCTCCTATTCTGCATGGCTCCGTTTTTCATCTTCAACCTGGCGGCCATCAATATCGACAACGAGACTGTCAGGGAGGCCTTGGGGTTTACAGGACTAGTTCTCTGCGTGTTCGGTCTGCTCTACGGCGGGTTTTGGAGGATACAGATGCGGAGGAGGTTCAACCTACCAGGCAGCGGCCCGCGACCTGCTGTTACCGACTGCGCTCTCTGGCTGTGTTGTTGCTGGTGCTCTCTTGCTCAGGAAGTGAGGACTGGAAATGCATATGACATCGTTGAAGACAAGTTTTGCAAGAAACTAACAGAAGACAACGGCAATCATCTCGACGACGCAACTGCTGAAATTAACCTGAACAGGATCACAGTGCACGAGTCTTCGACTACAACCCAAGCCCCAATGCCATGCGACATGTCAGACGGCGCGAAGTTTTCCACGGCAGCGGCGGAGGTAACCAGCTTGAAGGATGAAAATATGTCGCCGCCCCCAGTTGTATCTTCAATACATAGAGAACAGCTATAGCTACTGTGTAATGTAATCAAGAAGCTTCAGTCCCGGCTGCTGTATGAATGTTGTGGTTGCATGTGTTTGTATATTTTTTTGATTTTTTTTATCTCGAGCCAGTAACAATCATACAAACAAACACAAACCACATCATGGATGGAAATTCTTGAATACTATGGTCACCGCTAATTAGAAGTCGCTATGCATCATTTTGAAAAATCAAAATGCCACGTGACTCCTGCCGAGCAAAAAACTGTTGCTACAAACCACGGATTTTCGAGCAGGTGATAGCTTGAACAAAACATCAGCCTCATCTAATACCATGAAATGACGGGGAGGCAGCAATAAGGGGATCTCCATAACTGACAGGCTATGTGAAATAAACATCGTTTGGGAAAAAAGGGCATAGTAAAAAACAGGCGGCAGAGATGAGTTTGCAAACGAGCTTATCACTCTACAGACTAAGAGGGCCTACCAACAACTTGAGGTGCATTTCAAAATCTCCAATCTATTCAAAAAATCAAGTTTAATTTATAAGATGGATAGAAGAAACTAGAAAAAAAAGAAAGTAAAACCTACTGAGTTCAAAATATTACCCTCAGCTTCACCCCAGCAACTACTGTCTCACCACATACGTCCAATAGCAATGCCTGCAAAAAAATATACTTCAACATCGTTCGAATAAATAACAGTTGCAAGGCAGCGGTTTCCAGGTCCACACAAATATGAACAGCCTCGCCTCCTCGGATGCTACAGAGCTAAGTTGGTCAGTTTCACAGCACAGCGAATACCTCAAATCCTTTCGGAAATGTTGCATTTTGAAGCACCTACACAACAGTTGGTTCCTTGGGTGCGTTATTTGCTGGTATAGATGCACATCAATCAGTATTCTTAACTTAAAAAGAACCCAAAAAATATGAAGTGAAAGCTTATATAATGAAGCTGTTTGGTAGGCTTTCTAAAATGAGAAATTCTTGGGTAGAGTGTTGGTGTATCACGATCCACACGGTGGACACTGGACTGTGTCCACCAACAAATTTCTCTTCTCAAATAAAATAACTCCTCTTGTTGAGAGCGAGCGTTGGGCAATTCACTGAACTTTATGCAAGCCTTTTTGGCAATGAATAACAAAAAGAACGGTATTCGGTTGACACATCGATTTACTCACCTTCAACCTTATCAGCTTTATCCACCACAACAGGTTCAGATGCCTTGGCTCAAGGAACTAATGGCGCTGTCCGCTTCTTGGATGAGCAGGCAAGCTTCCTTGCAATTCGAGACCCTGGAATACATAGTGATGTGGAGGCAGAACAGGCGGCATGGCACGTGGCCGGACTCTCAATGATGACTTGCTTACCTGATCTGGCCACCACGCGTTCAGCAATTTTCATAACACCTCAGAATCGGTGACTCATTCCAGTTAATCACAGATGAAGATGATCTTTAATAACATAACTGAGATCAAACCAAAATGCTACAAACACCTGCTTATAGGTACCCATTCCCTCGTCACTAGTCAACCCGAAATACCTGAACGCCAGTGGCGGTTTCATTGGGCAGACAACGGGAGGTTGCTGTTCATATTTTAGTATAAAAATTATATATTTTATTTTATATAGACGTCTGAAAATATTATATTTTTTATTTTTTTTACTCAGCTTACAAAAATTTAATTTCTAGTTCTAGCTGAGGGCATCAGATAATGTGCTCACAATGATGACCGGTAGAAGAGATTAATTCTGAACCACAGAATCACACGCCCGAATTCAACATCTCAGACTAACAGGTAAACTAGCATGCAAAATTGTCCAGATTAATTTATGAATTAAACTGATTCGGTTCCATTTGGTTTTTAATAAAAAATAAACAGAATTATTGGTAACCGGTTTGAGAAATTTGAAATCTAATCAAATTGTTATTTTTAAAAAACTAAACCAAATTAAACCACATAGAACGATTTGATTTGGATAATTTTTTTATGAATTTTGTTGATTAATTTAATTACTAAATAAGAGAATTTTCATATAAAATTCTAATTTTGTTTAGTTTGGATTAGTTCGGTTTGAAAAAAGCTAAAAATCAAACCAAATCCTTAGTGATTAATTTTATAAAGTTTGAAACCGTATCCAAACCATTAACATTACAAACTGAACCAAACTAATTCGATTTCATTTAATTTGATTCAAAAATTTATCTATTTTATTTACACTCTTGGCTCTTTCCTCTAATGTGCGCGTGAACTTACGCGGCACTTGTCGCGAGCAACGGGTCGGATGTGTTTTTGCATTGTCGGGTCGGGCAGGCTGGAAGGATGATTGATTGGGCTTCTGTTTTCGAAACGAGGCAAAAGCCCATGAGTTTATGTACCGAACGACTGAACTTCGTTGCCCCCAAATAAAACTAGTTTGTTCTATAACATGGCATTTAATTTTTTGTAAGTTAAGGATTCGGTAAAATAAACTATTTTGGCATAAACTATTTTGCTTATGGGTATAAAACGCCGTCGATGATCGATATTATTTAATCATATAAACGTCATATAAATACTATTAATCATATATTGGCATTTTATATCCATATACACCGTAAATGTTTCAAATTATATACGAAGTTTATGGTAATAAATGTCGTTTTATTTGTAATCCTAATCAGTTGCGGTTTACTCCATTCATTAGAATTCAGTTTCTAATATTGTCATTAGTTGTTGAAAAGAGTACGTATGAATTTATAAATTAACAATATTATTTTTATTATAAACACATACAAATTTTTTATTTATTGTCAAGTACAAAGAATGAATAGAAATTGGATAAATCAAATCGTTTCGACCATGTATACAACTCCGTATTGTGTGCATGCTTCTTAAATATGGTAAATGCTTGTGTTCAAGTGTGTAAAAAGGGTTTTTCTGCACTAGTATTTTCAAACACTATAAAAAAATTATATATTTCCATCCGAATTCAAAGTGTGGCCGTTAAATGAATGGAATATTTCTGAAAATATTTGGGCCATATTCCAGGAAAATTTTAAAAAAATATCGAAAAGCCTTTGAAAACTTGCAAATATGACACATGTTCCCGGTATATGTCAGAAAATCAGTCAGAAAATTCCGACCATTTTAATAAGTAATTAGAAGATGGCTAAAACATGGCCGCAAAATAGTTGGAGAAGAATTCTAAATCAAGTGCATATTAAATTCTTTTCCAGTTCTATTATTTCCTTTCTTCTTCTTTTTTTCTCTCCTACCTGCTGCCGTTGCCCCTCTTCCCCTCTCCTTGCTCACCGTCTGTTACCAGCCGCGGCTGCCGCTCCGCATTCGCATCCCACTCCTCTCCAAGTCTCCCCGTGCCTAGGCGAGGTCGATTATTTAATTTTAAGGTTTTGATTTAAAACTTTAATTTATATGTGTATTTAGTATCAATTTAGGTTGATTTTAATATCAATTTTGATTGTTTTTATTGATATGATTGTCACATCGGCCAATCCTTTAATTTGATTATTTGCAGGTAAGGGATGATTTTGGTGTTGGAGGCATTTAGTGTTAGGGACTTATATATGTATAATTTGGTGTTATGGACATTTGGTGTACGCCCCTAGTGTCTAGGCTATGGGTGGCCGATGTCCAGAGACGAGGCTTCGAGACGCTGATGAGAAGACGGAGTCCGAAACGCTGAGTACCTCGCTAATCCGAAGTGTCGAGTCTTTGTTTAACTAGGACTTTGGATTAGTGGGGTATTCGGTGTATTTATGACTCGGGTTAGAGTCACTGCTTCCCCGCCAATAATCCGAAGGCAGTCTTTGTCACTCGGGTTAGAACTTGATCATAGATTAAGAGTTTTGATTACGAGGCACTAAGTCTCTTTATCTAAGTCGACGTGTTTACACCTTGTAGTTGTGATTTTGGACTTCCAGACATTGTCATCTCACAATGACATGAATAACACAGTACATATGCTTAGAAACAGAGACTTGGTTATTCATAATCATACACTTAAATATGATTAAGTTCTAACACGAGACACAGAGCAAACTCAAGCATTGACTTTGAGACACCATTCATCGTGATGTTTTTTGGTCTAAAGTTGCACTCCCTTTCCCCTATGTGTAAACATCTAACACCATTCGAGTTAGACATTCATTGAAATCTTACATCATTCGAGCTAGCTCCATAATGTAGCTGCATTTTTTTTAATTTTTAATTTGTTTTTTTAAAAAAAAAATGTGATTGGCAAAAGGCCGCAAAGTGGCCAAAAAATTTGACGATGTGAAGTGGATGAAACATGACATAAAGGATCTGTCCAGAAAAAATTGACCGAAAAGTGGCAGGAAAAGTTGCCCAGTAATTCTGTCCGAAAATTGACCGAAACTAATTACCTGAAAAAATGTGGTTGAAAAATCACCCCAAACCTATCGGAAAAGTTTATCAGTGGCGCTATTCCGACCATGTTCTTGTTGGCCGAAAAAAATTTATTTGTTTCTAGTGAATATTGGACAAATATTTTATTAAAAGGTCATACGTACGGACGTGTTATATTATATAGAAGCATAGTGTACTGATAATTTTGTGAATCATATTCGTGATCAGCAAATAATTCACATGCTTAATAAAAAATTTAAGAATGACACTCAGTAATATGGATATGTTAGAGTGAGCACGAGAGGGATGAAGGGTATCTCAGTTGGTGAATCTCACTTGAGAGAGATTATAACTCTTGAATTCGAATCCCCAAAAGAGAAAGTGAGAATCACTATTGATTTTCTTAAAAAAAAAAAGTGAGCACGAGTTGATGCGCAACTAGTTACTGTCAATGCATGAAGGTGGTGTGGTGATAGAAACAAGAAAAAGACCCTTCAAAAAGTCTACCACTTGAACACAATTTGTCTCTGACTATTGGTGATTTTGTACTTTAAGATGCACCTCTTCTATGGAGTCCAAGTTGAAGAGAATAATCAATCAATCAGCATGAATTTAGATGGAAAAAGAATAAGTTCCAATGAAAAGGTTCAAGCAAACGCTGAAGCAGCCTAGCTGACACACACAACACTCATTAATAATATACAAAGTAAGCTTTTGATCAATTGGGATCGCATTCTCATTTGTCACAAAGGTGTAATGAAACTAGCCAATGAATACATCGATGATCATATCGATTTTGGTTCGATCGGTCCGGTTTCATTATCAGTTACGGAGCTTTTATGAACAAGTTGCAGCAAAAGCTGGCTGGCTTGTTTCAGAAGAGATCAGTACTATATGAAATAATAATATACACAACTAGGCGAGACTTATATACCAGTTAAGTTGTCTTTGAACTCATCCATAAAGAAGAGACAGATTCATGCAGCTAGCGTCTTCTTTTATTGCCCTCAAGCCCTAGTTGGCCAAGCTAGCGCGTATGGCTGTTCGACCTTTCGTGCTAAAGAGAAGAAAATTAGAAATTATAATCAGATGCTTCGATCTGTCAAGGATAGGATATCATATTTCATGTACATTTTTGGAGTCGGACACAATCAGTAGTTTTATCAGGAAACAAGCTAACATGGCCATGGCGGGGCCGTATCACTTTTCGACAAAAACTATGTATGCTAAGCTTGATGCTTGTACACTGTGCATCCTAACGCCACAGTCATGACTCATGCTGTGTGCTGCTTGCAGCCCACTTATTGTCTTTCCATGTTCTCGCCATGGGACATGATGGCTTGGGTAGCCACAGCTTGAACTTGAGCTTTTTGACTCAAACAGCTTATGATATTCATGCTAAAAAACGTTTTAGAAACAACAAGAGGGGGGAAGTTTGCAGAGAAAAAATTGATGATAAAGATTGAAATGGCAACTTAATTCAAGCTAGCTAGTTGCATGATGAGAAGGGGGTGGGTGAGAAAGATAAAAAAGGAAAGGTTGATAGATAAAGAGACAAATGGCATACGTGAGCATCATATGGGGGCAAAGGAAATGAGTTGGAATAGTAGTGGTTATACGTTAATCTTCTTGCGTTTTGGAATTCTAATAATATTAATTAATATTTAATTTGAATACAAATAAAGGTAAAGATTTATTTCCTATTAAAATTATTGAGAAGCTATTTTATTTGAGAGTAGAATGGAGATTCATACATACTTCACATTTAAAAAGAGAATTGATAGAAACTATATGTACGTTGTGGTTAATTGTGAGCACATGAGCATTGTCACAATTAAAGTCAAAAACTGATCAAAGTGGGAATGGAAAATAAGTACCTCGTAGTACATGAATAATATTCATGATCGATTTTGGTTAGGTCTATTTCATTGTCAGTTATGGAACTTTTATGAACAAGTTGCAGCACGCAGGCAGGCTGGCTTGTTTTCACAGGAGGAAGCAGTTGTGCGCGTATGGAATAATAATACACACAAGTAGGCTAGAAGAGGCACTAGTACAGATTTGATTTTATGTAACATGTATCTTTAATCACGTTTCACTATTAATCACGTTTTAACAAAAAAAACGTAATTAAAGGTGATTGTCCTATGATTGTGTTGATCATTGATACTAAAGTTGAAAGTTATATAATGAACCAAGCTTAGTAGAACATATGATTCCATGCACTAAAATACTTTAATAAGGCATAAATAGTCGCTCATACCCTTATGTCATTATATTCTTTAGTCAATGATGAAAATTTTATATGTCAATCATGCGGGATAGAAATATAGAGAAAAGACATACACATTAACAAACAATGGTAAGAGATTTAGTCTAGACAATCTAGCTCACACATATTGGAATCTGCCCATTAAATTAGTTAATTGACTCATATTAATTGTGGTTTTGTTGCGACAGACTTCATCGAGTCTCGAATACAAGTTGATTGGAAATTGAATAAATGGACATGTTATTTAAGGTGTGTTACACATGGTGTAATACATTGGTGATGGTAGAGCTACGACTGGAACTCCGCCAGAAAGATGATGATATGAGACGAAGACGATCATCTGAATATATTATGGGCTATTCTGCTTATAACTTTACACAATGCAAATGATGGAATATAATTGTGATCGTTCAGTTTGGAGATGAATATGATTTAGTCACATCATTCAAACCGTGAGGATAAAAATTGATAATTTTATGGATAAATGTAACAATATTAAACCAAATATTTTATTGTAATTATTCATTTATAAATTATTTAAAATTTTAATTTATATTTTTGAAAAAATTAAGATAATTTAGATTTAATTAATTCTTTTATGATAATTCGACATCTTTGAACAAAATACCTTAAGAAAAAAAAAACCGCTGGAAGTCTCTTTGACAACACCCACCAAGTCGTTGACTCCTTTGACCTACTTAAATCAAATAGTAACGACGTATAAAAGCCTACAAAATTAGGGTTTTGTTTCGTTTCTCAAAACCTTATTTTTTGCCGCCTCCAACTAAAGCCCCAGAGTCGTCGTCGTCGGCCGCCGCAGAAAGAACAGCCTTCGGATCCGTCCGGGTTTCACTTTTCGATTTCTACGTATCAACTCTATATATATTTCCATCTCCAGAGCCGCACAGTCAAATAGTCGTCTGCACGTCCGCCAGGGAGTTTTTGCTTACTAGGTTTTGGAGATCTAGCCATGGCTGCTGCTTCTGCCGATCGTATCCTTCTATTTCATGGCCTTACTATTCGTA
>NQLW01000740.1:0-11906 GCA_002312845.1 Kalanchoe fedtschenkoi
AACCAATGACTTGATTCTCTTTTTAAAACAAGATAAAATAGACTGAGATTTTATTTATTTATTTAATTTTGGTTTGGATAAAACATACTGATGCAATGATATGCATTTGCAATAGCCGGTTCGACTAGTTAGCAATGATATTTTAATTATTTATTTATTTTAAATTGGGTTGGTTTGGAATGAAATGTGCATACCACATTCATTTTATCTGTCGAACCTCATTGAATCTTAAATTTTTCTTTACTGTTTTTCGACAGACACTGATAAGATATCAATATTTCATAACACAATACTTTCTCCAATTTGTTGAATGTGAATTGGGTGCTTCTGAACATTTGCCAAGTATTTAGTACTTCTTAGAAATAGTACATTTGATGAATGTTTGCACTGAATCTAATAACTTCATGCCCTGTCCACGAACAACAGACAGTTTATACCACCCCAGACAATTTAAGGTGTTGATTGAAGTAAACAAAAGGAGTAGAAATAAGAAAAACCGACTCTAAATGGGGAACAAGATGAGTTTACAATTACTATGATGAAGCAGCGGCAGCAAGTTCTGGTTTTTGTTTCTCTTTTATCACCTTCTTCCAATTCTCCGCACTGTCAATTATCTCTCCGGTCTTTATAAGGTAGCGGACTCTTGATCCATCCTCGAGGATTTTATGACCGACACGACTTGCCACGTTCTGTTCTTTCGAATAGAGCATTACGTTTGAGCTATGAATGGGCGCTTCCATCTGCCCAAAACAAAAAAAAAAACCTCTTGTATACTTGAGAAGTTTGTACGCAGGAATGGAAACATCTAGTTTTGAGTCCTGATGGTGCACATCTGGGACGAATATATCAAACTTCAAGTTCGAATTGCCAAACCTTGTTTTATTAAATCCAGGCTTAATGCAAAAATGCAAAATAAAAGACAGTTTTTTATATTATGGATTTATTCATGTCTGTCGGCAAGAGATGTGATACTGACCTTGACAATCTGTCCAGGCTCCCCCTCCTCCCTGCTTTTCATGTGTTTTGTCTTCAAGTTTATGTCTGTGACTACCACAGTACTGTTATGCTTAAATATCTTAGTGATCTCCCCAATCTTACCTTTGTCACGGCCAGCTATCACTTTAACGCTATCGCCAATTTTAACATGCATTTTCTGCAGCACCGGAAGACTGTTAGGCTTGCAATCCTTCCGCTCCCATCGCTTGAGCTGCATGATACATGAAAGAAACGAGTACACGGTAAGTTTTTATTTTATTTCAGTTGCATCATGCATAAGAAACTATGCAAAAAACCATATAGACTACACACTACCGTTTCAAAAGTATACAAAATGGTTGTTCAAATTTTACCTTATATTTTTACAAAAACTACAAAAGTTCTATTAGAAGTGCGAAACTTGGAACCAACTTTTCAAATGGACTGCGCAACATGATGATTGAGAGGTGAGTGCTTTAAAATAGAGTCAGCAGCTTATACCAAAAATAAAGGAGAACTCCGGCGATTAATTTGTTTTATTAATTGGCAAGGTCAACCAAGATTAATCTATATCCTTATGGTGTGTTTGGTTTAGGAAAAATTTGGTGGAAAGGAAAATATGAGGGAAAGTGAATTCCTCCATGGAATCCATCATATTTTCCTTTGTTTGGTTTGAGGTAAAAAATGATGGAAAAGTGCTAAACCATTCTTTTTTTGAAACAAATTTTCCTTCATATTTTCTATCTAATTTTCCTATAAACTTTCTTTCTCATTTTCTCACAAATTTTCCTTCTCATTTTCCGCCAAATTTTCCTTTCCACCAAATTTTCCCTAAACCAAACACACCCTTAGTAGTCAAAGATGGGAGCAGCTGAAAAACAGTGGATAGATAGAAAAATGAAAGAGTAGATTAGAAACCTTCATAACAATAGAGCATGGTTTCTTCTCTGTAGCTTTCACCTGCATTACAAAAACACATTATATTTAGAGAAGAAGCGCAGCTGAAATGGGAATTACTAGAAAGGAATGGAAATGGAGATAATGAAGTCGCTGGACCAGAACCTGGCCAAGAACGTCGCAGGTGACGTCATCGGGACCAGGTTCGAGACTGCTGATGTGCAGTCCACTCCGCTCCAGCCCTACGCCGAGGTCTTCGGGCTCCAGAGGTTCCGCGAGTGCGAGCTGATTCATGGGAGGTGGGCCATGTTGGCCACCCTCGGTGCTCTGGCTGTCGAGTCCCTCACCGGGGTCGCCTGGCAGGATGCCGGAAAGGTAACTTCACTTCTTCATTGCTAACAGAACAGTTAACAGTTGCCCAACAGCAGCTTAATTCACAAGTTTCTATCATTGATTATGCAGGTGGAGTTGGTGGAGGGATCGTCGTACTTGGGCCAGCCGCTTCCGTTCAGCATTACAACATTGATCTGGATCGAGGTGGTGGTGATCGGATTCATCGAGTTCCAGAGGAATGCGGAGCTGGACCCCGAGAAGCGATTGTACCCGGGTGGATCATTCTTTGACCCGTTGGGATTGGCGTCTGATCCGGAGAAGAAGGCCACCCTGCAGCTGGCTGAGATCAAGCACGCCAGGCTGGCCATGGTGGCTTTCTTGGGGTTTGCGGTTCAGGCTGTGGCCACCGGAAAGGGTCCGCTCAACAACTGGGCGACCCATCTCAGCGACCCGCTCCACACCACCATCATTGATACCTTCACCTCCTCTTAAGTTGAGAATTGAGATGTATATGTCTTATGGCCTTGGATTTGTTAATGAAAAATGGTGTTTTGTAAAGACTTATATGCATGTTATTGCCTTATGTACTGAGTCAATTGAACGCGATGGTATGGTACAGCACATGCCAACTCGGATTCCCCAACAAAACATCATGGTAACTCTCATTCATTCTCTGACTCTTCCACAAAAAGCCTCTATTCTAAGCAGGGCAACCCTACAACTTCCAACAAGCAGAACGAGCCCATTCATAAGGGTGGCGATCTTGAACATCTATTCTGCGGCATTGCAAACAGTGGACAGCGCTCCACCTCCTCGCGGGCGTCCCCCAGATTTCAGAGAGCTTGTTATTTGAGGGAAGGACTGGCCTGTGGCGGTGGGAACTGGGAAGGCATAAGATGGCTAATCTGCTTTCAGCTTTCAGTCCTCCAAATGAGCTCAACCCTGCTATGTACTTTTTCAACGCGGCCATTGCTGTGGTGAAGCTGCAGGGTCTTAAGGTGATTTAGACCTGATAATTCAGAACTATCTAGTTGCTGAAGAAGCTCGAAGAGATCAAAAGACGTTGATCGCCATTTAAAAAGCCATATTCCATAATGATCCTGGCTTGTGGCCCTGTACCTGTCACACCCACATGGTAAGATACGGTCGACTGGAACCTTAGAACTATATACAGCGCCAAAAAAGACGAGCGTGGAAGCTTGTGGAGAATTCAAGAAAACTGTGGCTATCTAGAGCTTTAGCACTTCCTGGTTTGGAGGAGGGGGCTCCTTAGGAGACCGGACGAAGGTGACTTTTAATAAGGTGTTCACAGAATCGAGAAGCTCGAAGTTGCATGTATCTCCTTCTTTCAGATGATTATCCATTGCAAACTGATGCCATCCTTGGCTCAAGGTAATACGAACATTGGAGGAACCGATGCGGACCTCCCATTGTTTCCCTTCTGAATTCTCCAGCGTTGCGCGGCCTGAAGTTTCTTTCAAGTACTTCATCGCAAACTTGGCTGGCATGTGCTGCGTGATATGAACAGAGTTCAACATTGTATAAACGAAAAGCAGAAAATTCGGTTTGAAACTGCTTAACAATTCGGTGGCTTACCAGATAGCCTTTCTTTTGAAGATACGAAGCTCGCACGTGAACTGTGCAGTAGGGGTTGTGACGATGGGGGATCTCTGATAGTTGAATGCTCTTTAGCTTCTTTTGTGATGCTGCAGTCTTTGCTGTTGTGCGGCAGATGAGATCGGATTTGTTTACTTCTGCTTCTTGTTTGATTGCCAAGGTCATTGGCAAAGTTTGGTCGAGGAGATCAGATATGTTCATTTCTTTCTTACGTTTCACCGGAGCTGTAGTCGCTTGAGCATCAAAATCATAACTAAGAAACAAAATCTGAAACAAAATCTGAAACAAGCTCGAGGTAGGAAAAGTGGAGAACTTACTGCGTGTGCTGTCGAGCCTCGTTCTGTCGGTTATCATCACCAATAGGGGTTCTTCTGGTGGGAAATCCGATTTAACCTCAGCTGTCATGAATCCTGTTCCCAGCTGATCCGTCTCCAGATGGAGAGTTGAGTCTTCGGCCATCAGACCTGGTGATGCCACATTCATAGCCTGTTTACATAGCTGTGTTTCTGAGGTCAGTTTCTGAGGTACTGGAAGTTTTACTTCAACTCCATCCGCTGCGGATGGCATATGATCAAGTGGACGACCTTCACACTTCGCATCTACACTGACCTGGTCAGCTAGCAGCGCTACTTCTCTTGCCATCTTTGATATCGGCATCTCGGGGGTCAGCTTCTCTTTAGCTGGAGAATTTAATCGGACTCCACCTTTTCCGAGCCCCAAACGATCCCTGCCCGGATTTTTGGGTCGTGGATTTCTCACCTTCCTTACCCTGGCGGGTTTCTTCTCCTTGGATTTCATAACATTGGCTCTATAATACCCTAGAGTCACATCTTTGACCAACGGAAATGAACCACCTAGTGAATCAGCGCCACGGCCAGGCTTTACTTGTTTTTCCACTGCGCAAGAAGATCCACCTCGGTGGTTCTTAGTTTGGGCAAGAAATTCAGTATGTGACTCGCCCAACTTCGACTGTGGCGAGACTCCATGATCCATGCCGGCCATCTGTTGTGATGACTTGGGAGCGAATCCCGGCGGACACATGGCTAAATTCTTCCAATTGACATCTCTTTCAGACTCTATACCATTGCTGACCGTACATTGATTTTCCTGCCTGATGTTCGCAGACCCTGACCTATTCCGGGCACCATCATTGTTCATCGAGGATTGCTTCTCCAGCCGAACTTTCTCAGAGCCCCCATTGAGGAACTCAATCTGGGACATACATTCAGTATGAAACTCGATCAAGTTCGACCGTAGTCCACAAACCACACCGGGCATCTGTTGCGAAGAACCCAACTTCTTGTTGGCACCATCATTTCCAGTCTCTTCATCCTCCTTCAACAGATACAACTCGTCGTCTTCGACGTCCTTAGAGCCCAACTTCTTCCCGGTGCCACCATTTACAGACTCCTTACCCTCACGCACCTTCTTTCCTCGGTTTTTCGCAGAGCCAGGCTTCTTCCGCACACGTTCATTTCCAGACCCGCTACCCTTGGTCACCGGAAATTTCTTGTCCTGCCCAACCTTCTCAGACCCAGACGTCATCTTGGTGCGAACATTTCCAGACCGCTTACCATTTTTCATCGCAGGTTCCTTATCCTCTCCAACCTTCTCACATCCACCAACCGAATACTGTATCTCGGCGCTGCTCAAATCAAACACATTGACGGCAAACGTAGAGTCCCCCTTGTATCGAAAAACCAGCAAGTAACCGACTCTGACCGAGTAATGCTTCATGAACTCGACCCAACTGTCGCCCAACCAGCACTTGCCGCCGTCATCTTTCCCGAGCTTCATGTTCCATTTCCTTCCGTCCGGAACCGTCAACGTCACCACAATCGACAGCTCCTGCTCGATCTTTCTCACAACCTTGCCAGGAATTTTCTGCAAACATTTACACCTTAAAATAAAAACACAACATTTCTGAATAAAATAGATAAAAAATATAAATGGCGGATCATCACAAATCCACACGAGCAACTCTACATGCAGAGCCGCAGAGGAATGAGATGGACCCTTTGACAGAATCGATACGGAATTCCTAATCAAAACCCTAACTCGACTCAATGGTCAATACCGTTACTCTCGAGTCTCAACCGTAACACAATTGAGCTTCAACTACCAATTGAGACAGATCGAAGGAAGAAAAGGGTGAGTATCGAACCAGCTTGTTGTCCCGAATCATCGAAGCCACCACCAGTTTGTAGAACAGCAGCGGCTTGCCGCGCGCGGAAGAGCCCGATATTGTGTGATCCGTGTCTTTATCGGCATCGGCGTCATCTTTGGCCATTTCAGTTTTGGTGCTCGGTGAGTTTGATGTGAGGGTTGCTGTACAAGGCCACAATCGGGTGCTGCGTCGCGTGGTTGTAGACCAGTGTAGTTGATGTAGGTAGCTCATGCACATGGAACACCGGAAGCCGACATGTGTAAATGCGTCTAGTTTGTGTTTGCTGATGTGGGGCTGACAGAAACAAGGAAGGAGGAGGCACCTTCAGGTGATCTGGTTCAGTTGGTTTGACTCGAGTTAACTGATTTCGGTTCGATTCGTGCGGTCCAATAGAAAATTGAGTGCCGAGTTAATTCTGGCTATTACAAATGTGAAATGATAGGAATAGGAATCCCATTTTTGTGCATCTTTAGGGCTGAGACCAGTAATGTATATTCTACAAGACGGTTCGGTACATGCTATACATTTATGGGATTTACGGAGTTGTTTACACGGTGAAACGAACGATATACAAAGCTATGTATCAAATCGTGTACTTACTTGGCAGATGCCGCCGAGCCAAAATTTGAAGAGTAGTCTGTCACCTTTATGAACTAGCGGGGGAGAGGTTTGCGATTGTGAGGTTGGATGGGATGTTTATGCAACGATTTTGCCACGATTCTGCTTGTGAATGTCGAGAACAAGGTCACGCAGCTCCGGGAAGACTGAGATAATCAGCAATTCCAGTCCTCCAAATGTAAGTTGCTTAATGCAGATCTTGGACTGAAATCAGATGAAAGATGGTGTTAAAAATGCAGTGAACATTTTGTCGCGGATAAATTATGTGTGACCCCTCTGTACCTGAGAGAAGTAATAGATGTCTCTTGCGCACCGCTTGTACTGCTTGGGTCCGATCAAGCTGACTAGTGTAGATGGGGCTCCATCTGCAGGAAACACAAATAAGATTTTGTTCAGTAAACCTGAATGCCAACAACAGGGCATTTACGGTCTATATGACCCGTAGAATAAACTGATCCGTGGGAGGAGCTATAAGATGCTAAACTGAGAAAGAACACTTTTACCCACCGAATAACAATTTCTTGACTTCGTTAGCTCTTCTAGCTGCCTCAAGATGCTGATCAAAGGACTCAGTGTTCGAGCTCTTACTCCCAGATAAGCGAGGGGTCTGGACAGATTTTTTATCAGAGTTGCCATCTTCTGCTTGGGTTGCAAATACACTGATCTTTTTGAAGAATGTACCTCCGGGCCAGAGAACCTACAAATCAACGCCAGGTTAGCAGCGGGTATCATGTCACACACAGTTGATTATCGAAGCGCAGAAGGAAAGAAAAGCACAGAAAACATTTTGATTGCGGACTATTATACTGTGATAGGACTTACATCTTGTACCCATCGAATTCCTTTAGCGATCACGTCTTCCCTCCGGAGCCAGTGAACTTGCCTCAAGAGCCAGTCATCGACGGCATCTTCCATCATTAGCTGTAATATTTGCTTTGACATCCAAAAGACTTGTCTCCTGCAAATTAAAACAAGCGATAATAGCAGCTATAGTTAGAAGCACTTTGGATGGTGATGGGTTTCATGCCAAGTGTACTGACTCATTCTCTGGTAGTGTTCAATACTTGAATGCAGAATTTTCATAAAACATAATTAGGTGCAATGGGATGATTTTTTTGCAAGTTCGGTCAGTTAAAGTTTGATACTTCGTGAAATCAAATTCTCAATTTTAAGAGAATTCGTGAAAAAGGGGGTCAAGATATAGTTAGGAAATACCTCAGCCAGCCTCTTTTCTTAAGCTGAAATATCTTGTCAACAAGATTCAGAACAGGCACCGTGACATTAGGAGGCGCCCACTGCAAAAACACTAACGTATCAGTCGCTCGATGAGTGCCGTTCAGACAATGTAAACAAAAAAGCATACCATAGATCTAAAAATTTGCTTGTACATCCAAATAATGATCATACTACTTTAATAGTTACCCCAGCAGGCATCCCATGAGGATCTTCGCATTGACGTGAATCTGCAGAAAAACTAATTGCGAGTGATCTTTCTGGCCTTTCGTGCTCATACCGTCTAACCACTCTAGGAGGGAAGCTTTTCGAATTCAACTCGTTGTCAGAATGCCATCCATTAGCGTGTGAAGTAGATTCTTCCTCACCATGGTCATGTGCAACATGGTCATCCTCCTCATTGTCCGAAAAGCTATTTGTGGATCCAGCCAAATCGTGTTTCGTTACGTGCTTGTCCAACTCAGAGTGCCAGGACAAGTTCCTTCCGGGAACGGAGGGAGATTGGTGGGAAGGCTGAGGTGACCCAGCGATTTTACTCATCAAACCGTCGGAAGCCCCTTTGAATTGGCGCACAATGTCGTCCATGGCATCATCCACGTTGACTGTTTCACAAGTAAAATAGCAGGTGTTAATAACCTCATCTCAATGTCATGCTATTAATTTTATACGGGTCCAGCGAAAAACTTTTCATACCTGCAAGGGTTCTCATCACTGACGAAGATTTCCCGAATGAATAGTTCTTCAAACATAAAACACATCAATTAGCTGTGGATAATATGCTAGACATTTTTATAAATATACATAAAATAAAAAGTTGCTTCAAGTTTTAGTGACTGAAAACAAATACAAGGTTATCGCCTTTCGATTTGAAGTACATATTTCAAAGTAATCAATATATCTTTGCATTAAAAAAATCAAAGAATCACGATTTTTACCTTCGACGAAGCACTCAGAAAATCCCACACTTCATGCTGCTCGGCAACATTAGCAATAGATAACAAATCCTGCAAACAAGCCGAATACGAGCTAATTTAAAAATGTAACAGTTCGAAAAACGCACAACACCAGAAGTTACGCCAGGTACCTGAAGATATTTATCAAGCTGAATGCAACGCTGATGAACAAAAGCGTCTTCGGTGCTAGACGAGAATATCCTTTTGGGGGGTAAATGTAGAGTGTAATTCGGAATGTCCTTCAGATGTCGATGCAATCGCTCGAAGTTCCTATATCTGCAATTTAAGATGCATACAACATATTGAGCAGCATCGATCAAGTTTCTTGTGACAAAGAGGATTTACAGTCCTCACCTTCTTTTGACAAACCAAGTTGCATTTTCTGCATCAGTAACTGCAACAGAGTAAACAGCAAATGATTTGGAACCACTTTTCTCAAAGAACGCTCCTATAACCTGTATACGTTTGTGTACTACGTTAGGCAAACCATAAACACGTAGGACAACTGTTCTTATCATAGAGTGAATTTTTATGACTTCGTTCAAAAGCGAGATTGGTGCAGTGACTTACACGACAACGTAGCCTGGTAGGATGTGGTCTGTCGTTGTGGATAACAATATCTGAAGCACTCATCAGCTTCTTAGCTTCATTGCCTCTGACAAGGTTGGGGCCGTAGAAATTCTCGGAAATCAATAATCCTCCACCTTCTCTGGCAAACTGATCGAACTTCTCATCCAATGCAGAAGTGCTGTTTGATCTTTTGAGGCCCGTTTTTTCTTTCGCCACATAAAGCTCTCTTTGCTCTAGTTTGTCACCAATATGTGCTTCCTCAAAAGCCCGCCTTTTGCTGAGGTCTCCAAGAATCTCGAGGCGTTCACTGACCTCATAATTTAATCGATCATGAAGATGTGAACCAAGTTTTTCCTTACTGACGTCTATTTTGGCTGCGGAAATATCAATCAAAGATTCCTGAGCCCCGGCCTTAGCAATCTTTTGAATTTTCCTATCATAGTGTCTTCCTTTACTCCACATATTTTCAAGATTCTCAGGCATAAGCACTTCCGTTCTTCTCTGGGTGGCTGCCTCCAGGCCGTGAGCCCATCCGATAGGTGGTGACTGTAGGACCACATTGGAGTATGGATCACCTGCTGAAGAGTATTTTACATGTTTGTCAACTTTAGAGATCGTCGTCGTGGAATCTGCATTATTCGAGGGCCATGACTTCTGTGCAGACAGTTCGCTCTTTTTTTCACCCTTTACGGAATCAGTTCCTTTCACCATGCCTCCAAGCGCATCAGCGCCCCAATCTTCTTTCAGAGCGAGGATAACGACTTCTATCAATTCATTAATAAACCTAGGAAAGAGTTAAAAGGATGTGGCGAAATGTTGAGGTGTGTATGTTCTTACAGAGATGAGAATTCGAAAAATCAAAAAGGATTTCAAGAACTTACTCAGGGCTGGCAAAGTCCAGAACAGGCTGCACGACCAAACAAGTCACAAATTCCCGGGCAATACATCGCACTAGAGGGCACTGAGCTTCTCGCGGCCTTAAAACAACAGCCAAAATTCCACCAATGAGCCGCTGCAGGACCTATGAAATGCATAACATTCCACAAATTAGTTTACTTGAAACAAGCACTACCAGGATACGAAACTGCAGTAGAAAACTCACACCTTGTACTCACTCTCGGCAGAGATCAATGCAGGATGAAGTTCATTTGAGGTCATAAGCTGATGCTTCAACCTTTCATCCCTTTCTTCACACGATAAAATCCCCATCACATCCACGCCAATGGCAGCTTGCGTTCGTCTAAATTGATCTATGTGATCGCCAACTAAATCAACGATATCTCTAAAACAAAAAATAAATTGAATCAAGAACAACACAAACTCTTATGATTCAAAGCTTGGTTTCATTATAATTTCGAAGAAAACGAGATGTGAAGTGAAAAAGCACCTCGTCATTAAATCCACAAGATTCAACTGCTTCAACCTTCCAGATATTTCCGCTAGAGCATCCATGATTAAATCACGGATTAGCTCAGGAGCCTCACGATCAGGTGTAATCTCCGAATACCACAAATCTATTACAAAATCCTGTAAAATTTTACTGATAAACTCGTCAACCGCAGCTTCCACGACAGGAGAATCTATTTTCCTCTTCCATTTCGACGGAGGTCTTGCTGTAGATACAATTGGATCCTCCAAAGCCAACTGCTTCTTTTCCAAATGAGATAAGTATGTCTGAGGCCGTCTTTCCGGTTTGGGTTTCCACCGGAAATCCACCTTGTTTAATATTATCCGCAAGGTAGCTACAAGAAGAATTGCTATCGGGATATTCATCCACATAGACTTGCTCGTGTCTGCAATCATCAATTCCAATGGACATCACATAAACCAGAAAAAAAAGATCATCATGAACTAAATTACAGGCAACAAATATCACTAATAAAGTCTACAAAATCCCTTTTCACGATTATCAACATTTAAACTTAAAACTCTACAAAGACACATCCAGGGTGAAATTCACCAACACAATCCTAGATGTAATGAGTCTAAAACACACGTGAATGCATAGCCTGATTCCATCTATTATGCTAATGGTCATTGCCACTACCAGAAAGAACACAAGATCACCATAAAACTATATTCCAGACAAAATGCCAGCAGTAAAATATCTTATCTAAATTTCATCAAATAATTACAACTCTATAAGAGACACCCAAACTGGATTTACGGACACAATCCTAAATGTGAATGTTTAACCTCAGTCTGCTCATTCCTAACAATCAGATGCAGCAAGAATCTAATATATAAACTACTGCGCTACACCAAGGTTGGTCAAAAAGAGGATGAGATTGAGGTCTCGACTTACTGGTAATGAAGTACGTGACAGCGAAGACGAGCAAGCCCCACCACACCGTCCGAACCTTAGCCTCCTCAATCAGATCCTGTATAGTCTCCATGGTCCTCATCTTCTCTCAAAACCCTAATTATCCAAATCACTCCACCCAAAATTGACCACCGATTTAGTCCTAATCAACGACTTATTCCGGAAAATTTGGACGAAATTCTCAGCACAACAAAAGAAAGAAAAAGGGGTTGGAAGCGGT
>NQLW01000742.1:8436-59292 GCA_002312845.1 Kalanchoe fedtschenkoi
AAACTATAGCTAGCAACCAGTCTTAATAGATAGTTTGACAATATTTGTTATGTTTGGATAACAATTAGCTTCTCTAACAAGAGAAATCTAGCTGATCAGACACATAAACGAGGTATATCTAAAGAATAGAAACTCCAACTAAGAAAAAGGATATCCACCTGATTGGCAGTGGTTTCAACAACAAGCTTTTGTGACTCTCTGTCATAGCCCAGCCACTAGAAAGTCATCAAGAGATATCAATAAAGGCAAACCTCCACAGGCCATAAATTAAACTTCAATTTGTAGTGCACATACCACCCATCCAGAGCCTTGTAGAGCAGCTCCTTCTGCATTCATCTTCTTTACTAAACCTTCCAAACTACCAAAATGCATATCAACAGCCCAACCTAGGGAGCCCTTTGGAGGCTCACCACCACCTTCCTGTAATGAAAATTGAAAATGATGTTCAGTTTGTCAAAACTGCCAACAAGGACTGTCAAATCACATTAGATAGTATACGAACATACACTAATAGGGGTAAGATTCTTCCAGAAAATGGAGTGGTTAATATGACCTGCGCAAAGCCAATCCCAGTTCAAAACCCTACTCCATACAGCTACCAATTCAAACTTGGAAAAAAAGGAAAGAAGAAGCATACCACCGCCGTTGAACTTGATAGAGCTGTGAAGCTTGACAGTAGCGGAGGCATCTCCCTTGGTAATAGCCTCCTCGAGCTGCTCGAGCGCCTTGTTGTAATTAGTGACGTAAGTCTGGTGATGCTTCTGGTGATGAAGCTGCATGATCTCGCCGCTGATCGCCGGCTCCAGGGCGCCGTAGTCGTAGGGAAGATCAGGCAGCGCGACGGTCTTCACCCCGCGAGACTGCGACGCCAGGCATACACCGAGGAGGACGCTCGGCTCGCCTGGAAGCCCTGAAGCCAACGCCTTCCTGGTAAGCATGGATCGAAGAGCCATCAGAAGAATGCGGCGTTGAAAGTGATTACGCAGCCGCAGATTCAGATTTGCTTTGCTGGGTTTTATATTAGGATTTATTTGTTCCCCAGCAATCGAAGAGAAACTATTTGAAAATCCTAAAAAGCTCAAGCAGGTTTCACGAGGTGAACAGAATCCTACGGTGCGAGTTTGGTCGCAAGGATATTATTATTATTATTGGAATAAATAATATCATATATCAGCCATGTATTATCAATCTTAATTTATAAAAAAAAATTGTATTTTGGATTGTTGATACTCATTCTTCTGTATAGCAAAAACGTTGCATCAGTATCAATAATCATATTCCGTTTTTAATACCTGCTACCAAAACGTGTTACATCAGTCGTCTAGTCAGGATTAGTATTAATCAGAATTAATCAAATGAAGTTAAATATTAATAATAAAAGTTTGCAATTATTTAATTAGATGGGGCATTTTAGTTCTATCTTAGTGGGTCTAAGCAAACCCTTTTAAGGGAGAAATACGAGTAAAAGAGTAATAAAAGTGAAATGTAAAATGAAGAAATTTGGAGAGAAACAAGAGAAAGATTGAAAAAAGTGTATTTGGTAGTAGGAGATAAATAAATCGGAGTATAATTGAATATTTATTTATTTAAATATCTTCTAATTATGTAACAAATAATACTGTAACAACTATGAAATAAAATTTTAGTTAGGATGGCTTTGAAGCGAGGCGATATCAGGATTGTTAACTGTGACGTAGCACTTGATCTTGCTTTAAGTGAGGCGGTATCGAAACTGTCCTTAGAGATTGAGGAGGAAGAATCCTATATACAAAGTATAAGGTTTTACACAATACTCATTCAACAATGATTTTTTTTTCAAGAGTAGTCTGTTTTGGTAGTTTATATCAGGACTACCTTACATTTTAGTTTGTTTGCGAAAAAACCCTATTTTCTGATTTTTGCTGGTAGTAACAATAGATTTAACATGTCACGTATTGATTACACGTTGGCACACACGTGTACTACACCTTGGCTGTGACTAGACAATCCGCTGGTGCTACCAGTGCATTTTGTTATTTCAGATTGGCACAGCTCTTTAACCCTTCTTTGCCCAACAACAATACAGCTTCCAATCAACAAAAAATGTAACTCGTAATCACAAGTAGAACCAATGACCAAAATCTCAAGTTTTGAAAGACACAAATGATCAAAATAATATTAAAAAAAGAATCAATGTAAATTGGTGATCTAATGTTATCTAATATCGTCAACCAACATTGGCACAATGATGGAATCTAATGTTGACGACCTCGCTAAGCTCGTTCTGCCGAATCTCGCTCTGTAAGCATGTACGGATTTTTTGGACATGGAGCGCGCTTTGATTGTCTCAAGTTTGGATCACCCTCATTCACATGAGGGCCCTATGTAGCCTGGGTGACCTGTGACGGTCCTGTCACATAGGCATCATCCTCCTCTAGCTCTGGTTGTGGCTCTAGTATTGTCTGTGACAATGCATTGCGTCCAGAACTGGGTCCTGCAACTGTAATTTTATGAAAAATAACATTAACATGAATCATATAGTTAAATGACACTTCAATCTGACTATAACGAAATTAAAATACCTGATGAAAGATGAATCAGACTAGAGTCTACGGACACCAAAGCGGCCTCGTCCAAGTCTCGCAGATCACTGCAACAAGCATGGAAAAGATCATGAGCGATCTTCTTCACCTGCTCCTCATCTCCTACGAAAATGACAGCTGCTACCTTACAAGCACGGGCAATTGTCTTCAGCTGGAACATGATAAAGCACAAGATAAGCGTGGTACATTGTTAAATATAAATATTATTAAATAAACTTGTAAATTAAACATTACTCATAGCAATGGTGTGATTTGATGATATAGGCTGATATGCATCTACGTGGAAGTATGGTGGATGTACTAGACGACGAGTGATCCTGTCCTACCAGGCAGCATGCTGGTCATGGACAGCCTATCGTAGACGTCAAAGCTGATCACTTCGGTGCTCGCATATAAAATCCACCTCGTATGCTCAGCTCGCCAATCAAGCTTCTCTCTACGTCGAGTGACCTTATGTAACTCAGTATTTCCGTCACGTGGTGGCGCAAAGATAGTAGGCTGTCAGCCAAACTGTCTCATTACCCTTGATGGGTAATGCCACTCGACAACTGCAAAATAAATAAGAGGACCCTATGCAGTCCATATGTGTGACCCATGTGTGCAAAAAAGGTTGATCCCTTGGAATCTATGTGGCTCGTATGGCTCCCATCTAAGATCACAAGGCGTTTGTCTGTCTAGGTGGTCCCAATAATATAGAAGAACCTGATGACGGGACTGTGCGTAAGTACGCGTCCCACCCTATCATCTGTACAAAAAAAGATAAATATGTTTAACTTGATGTAAAAGTAGCAAATCACCTATACAAAAAAATATTTTATGTACGTACCCATATGAAATCAGTGGCATAAATAGAGGTTCCAAGTCAGCGTCTGGTGGAATTACGGACAGCGATGTCTGGTGCGGTCTGCCGAGAGGTAGTCTCCCCCGACACTAAAACTGAAGAATAAGTACAGCTCCACCCATCTGCTTGTGCATTCCAGCACAAGCAGAGCACAAAGCCCAATGCATACATACCAATACCACACCTCTCTAATTGTAGGTGGATGTCTCGCACAGATCTCTAAGAAGAAGTAAGAAATGTAGTTGAACATCATTTCCAAATGAGTTTGTAAGCAATGAGGATGAGAGCATGCATAAGATGTAAGCTCGCGCGTACTGCATCAAAGTAGCCTCGTCAGCGTCATCAAGGGGTCTGCATGTGGCGGGCAAACTAGTTCATTTAGAAAGCATATGGTGATCTCTCGTGATCAGGGTCCGTCCAAGCAACTCTACACATAAATCCGACCAATCCTCCATCTGCTCACTCCTAGTGACTGGTGCTCCATCCACGGGTAGACCTAATAGTAGAGAAACATCGTGTAGAGTAATAGCCAGCTCACCTGCGTGCATGTGGAATGTATATGTCTCTGACCTCCAACGCTCTATCAATGCAGTAATGAGAGGCCAATCCACGTTCACATTCTAAACGCGATTCCGTACATAGAATCCATCCATGGGCACGTACGGTGCCACGTGATCATCCAAATCCCAAAGGCAGTGATGTCTCTCATCACACCTACTGTACATCTCCCCATCCAATATCTGAGTGGTACGATGAGTGGCCGGGGCCAGACGAATCGATAGCACCCGGGTGATCCATAAATGAAAGATCATCAAAAGTAGGTGAAGAACTCTACTAAAAAAACCATGGGTTTGGATGGTGGACAACTGGTAGTAGAGGCTCCCAATACGCTATATCTGGAATATGATGAAAAACAGGAGCCCAAGTCTTGTTGTAGGCCCACATGGAATACTCTTTTGCCACACCCATGTACTTTAAAACTTTGACTTTCGCACATACAATCAGTACATGGGTGCATGGATAGTGAAATGCTTGCCACTTCCCATAATAGCAAGTCCTCGTGGTGGTATTCATTGTATGAATACGGTTTGTGTCGGTTATCTTAACAGAAGGTTCAACACAAGAAGCTTCATACAAGATCACCTCATGACTTAATGCTTTATCCACCATCTCACGTATCATTATCTCAATTCTCAGAGTGAAACACTTAGTGTGATCCGAAAAACACTCCCTGCAAAATATAAAATATGCATTGGACTTCTTGAATGTGTAATGGACTAATGCGGTGACGGGTAAATCTGTCCCACTCTTCAGTACATCATTGAAGATCTCACTAACATTTATTATCATAGACCCGTAAATCTTTTCACCTTCGTCATATGCCAACGACCATTTCTCCACGACGTAGCAAGTAACCAACTAACAACATGGGATTCATTCTTAAGTAGTGCTATCAAATCTCTGAAGATCTCATATAACTTGCTTACCTGGTTCTGATAAGCAGTTTGCCTAAGAAACTTCTTCAAATCAATAATTCACAATTTACTCATGAAATTGCTGGCAAAATGTTTAACACATGCACGATGATATGCTCTCGGAGTTGACCAATCTGATTTCTCATGTCAATATACCTGCGTGCCTGTTAGATATTACACATAGTCCATCCCATTTGTCACCCCCCTTCTGATGTAGGCCATGAACCATCCTCGACTTTCATTATTCTCTCCCTCGACTAAGCCAAATGCAACTGGAAGCACATGGTTGTTTGCATTGAGACCCACAACAATCAACAAAGTTCTCTAATGTTTCCTATACATATGGGTGTCATCAAAAGAAAGAACATGTCAACAGGCTCTGAAACCCTAAATGGCTGGCGCAAAGACCCATAATACTTATCCACGTAAACCGACTCAGGACTCTTAGAGTTAAATTCCAATACACCACGGTCCCCGAGTTCCACCAACAGACAGTCTCCATATATGAAGGCAATAGCTTGAATGACTTCCCCCAATCCCCAAACACTAGCTCCAAAGCCTTGTGTCGCCCCCTCCATGCATTTAAATATGAGATATCAAATCTATATTTCTTTTGCATCATCGTCTTAATCAAATGACGAGACATCCTTATCCTCTCCTGCATGAACTCCTTAATTTCCCATCCAATGAAGCTATTTTTCAAATGAATATTATCGGTCGGGATGAATCAACTTCACATGTGTGTGGTCCTTGATATACGCTCACATCCCACATCACTGCCTTTCTCTTCTTCACTGTCCTAAAATGCCACTGACAGTCCGCTCCATCAAAATGAGCAAGATGACACTTCAAGTTTAGCATGTAACGTTCGGCTTTTGGGAGATCTGATATGAGAGAAACAGGCGTACCTATGAGGGCTTTTATGCCCTCAGCCATGTAACTATATTGTTTGCCAGGAACACTCAGAGATTGGAGGAGCTCGGATTGTGCATATCATGTTGGGGATCGTCATTAGATTTTTCAACAACATAGCATAAGTTTGGATCCGCAATACCAGTTAATTAATTTATGTTGTTCCAATTCTAACCTAAGACACAAGTCTAGATCCAAACTAAAAAATTGAAATATAGTTTGGTTAGAGTTGCCTCTTTTGACGAGCATATCAATTATCGCGCCTCTACCAGTATCGACATACGGGTGGTGGATACCGGGCCCCCTTGAGTACTAGCTTCCACATGAACCTCTCACTATGTCTTCGATTGTATCAAATGATGATACAAAATAGAAGCCCTAATCTTCTATTTATAGTGAGAATCGTGCTTCTGAGTTTCGGTATATGGACCAAGCACATCAAAATGATTATTGAGGTTGAGCTCATGGGCCAAACACTACCAGATTCTCAATATTTTGCGTATTAGTAGTATCGGGGGTGAATTGACCCGAAACAAAATATCGGTCACTTTTCGGATCTGTTTAGGATGTGTAACGGGCTGACATATATATCGGATCAGTACAGGAATTTTTCGGACCAGTAGCGGAAATGTTTAGGGTTTTTATTTTCGGACTAGCTGTGGGCTGGAGTCGGGGAAAATCAAATAGGGTTCTTTTCGGACTAATTTCAGAATTATATCGGGCCTGTAGTTGTATTTTAAATTAATTTAAAAATTTTCTGATAATTTTCGAATTTATGTCGGGCTAATATTTTTTCACAATTTGAGGTGTTTTCGGATATTTTTCGGATTTCGAAATAATTTTTTTATTTCTTTTTTTCGGACTAATTTACGTTTTTTCTCGGATTGATTTTTAATAAATTTTTATTTCTCTTTTTTCGGATTTCTTTCTGTTTATTTTCGGATAATTATCGGATTTTTTTGAAAATTTGTGGTTTTCTTCGGCTTGTTTTCGGGTTTCGTAATAAATAATTTTTATTAACTCGGTATTTTTTCGGCTTGTTTTCGGGTGATTTTTAGTAAACTTTTATTTCTCTTTTTTTGGATTTTTTCTGCTTATTTTCGGATGGTTATCGGATTGTTTTGAAAATTTTCGGTTTTCTTCGGCTTGTTTTCGGGTTTTCTAATAAATAATTTTTATTAACTCGGTATTTGTTCGGCTTGTTTTCGGGTTAATCAGAATATTTCAGGCTGATGTCGGTTTGTTGGAGAAATTTTTCGTTTTTTTTGAAAATTTTACCCCACCTGCTGCATGCTCTGCCTTGGTTGTCGGGGGAAGCATGCGTGAGAATCTGATCAGGAATCCGGTCAGGAATCCGTCAGGTTTGCATGTCACGGGTGTGGTTTCTCCATGTCAGACCGGGCGGTGTCTTCCTTCTTTCAATGAACATTGTATATAAACACTAACCGGCCAACCTTCCTCTCATGTCTTTCATCACTCAACTTTCATTTACAAACCATGCATTCCTTTCTCTTCATCTCATAATTCTTTCATTCAATTAACAATGTGTCCCTTCACCTCATCCTTTGTTCATTATTGAATTCAACCATTTAGACGTCTGATGCTGTTTTGTACCATTCCGTAAGAGTTGTACCAGATTTTATCTCCGGTGAAGACGATCGTATTTCTGATTATTGGTTAAATATTTAGACAAGGAAGGTTAGTTTATTTTTATTTTGCAAATTTAAGGATTCATGCATGTTATATATATAATTTGTTTAATTGATTTGATCTATTTTGTAGCTAATTTAGATTCATTGTTTATAACCTTTAAAATTTTAAAAATTTAGGTAATTTGATAAATAAAGATAATAAATTATAACGTAAGTTAATTGTAGTTATATATATGCTAATCTTGAATTAAAATTTATATATAATTATAGTTGATAAATATGAAGTAATTATACGTACGGCGACTAGTCAGTTAAAATGAGTTGATAGATTTTTTGTAATTTAATACAAATATAATCACTATCAAAATTTGAAAAATTGTCGGTTAAATATTTAATCGTTAAGTTAACCGGTAAAAATTTATATGGTTCAATTAGAGGAGGAATTACTGGTGGGATCTTGTTGTTGCTACCGGTGAACCTACTGGTTGGTTTTACCCCATTACATATGATACATCTAGGATACAATAGGAGCCTTAATCGTTAAGTTGGTTTAACCCCATTAAATAAGTTACCCCGTTAAGTTAAATAGGTTGGTTTACCGGTTAAAAATACGATACAATCAGCAGGTTTGGTAGTGGTTACTATATACAATCAGCAATTCAATGAAATTTTGGAAGACCGGTTAGGCTACCGATTGGGTTGAACCAGCCGGAAAACCGGCTAGCCTACCGCTTAATTTTTCGGTTACCAATTTCCTTCTATTTTCTCCCTCATTTTTCTGAACCGGTAAAACGTTGAATTTTGGTAGTGAATAACTGTAATTATATGCAGTAGTTAATTAAGTTGATTATGTATTTGTAGACAGTTTTTTTATTAATTATATTATGCATAATATTTAACTCACCCTTGTAATAATAAATTAATTACGTAGTAAAAGATATTGTTGAAAATTACGTTACATAAATATGAAGTTCTCAAATTAAAATAAAATAAATGAATCTGTTAGAAATAATGTAATATAATAAATTATATTTTTTCAAAGCACCAAAATTTGTTAGTTTCATGTTTTAAATAAAATATAATTTATAATAAATTTGAAATCACTGATCATTTTTCATTAAAATTTTATCAATGCTCGATGAGCATAATAATTAATGTCGAAGATGTCTGGAATTTTTTAATCATTGAAATTAACGTAATTAGAGGATAACATGTAAAACATTGGCTGGCACATGAGTATCCATCAACTATTTCATGATTGAATTATTATATTTTAATTTCGATCAATTCACAGTGACCAATACAAATGTCGATGATGTATAACATTAATGGGTTAATGTATCATCGGTCATGGATGTACGGTCACCGAAATATATCGGCATACATTGATGGAGTTGAAGAATTCATTAACTCAGCTATTGCGAATGGGGCGGTGTCTGCTGGCCAGATATTTTATCCCTGTAAGAAATGTAAAAATAAGAAATGGCAGCTGCTAGAAATTGTGAAAGAACATTTACTGAGTTTGGGATTTATTAGTGATTATTTCAACTGGACTTCTCATGGAGAAGCACGCTGGGAAATGTATCTGCCGAATTTTTATTTTGGTTCGGGATCTTCTAATATTCCGCCATATGTACCGCTCGAAGAACCTCATTGTCACTGTACCCACATCGCACAACCGTATCCGACTAATGTTGATCCCGGACCGACCACTAGTGGTGGAGAGGGAGACACAACTATGTATCAGGATCAATTTGGAGGACAACCACTATGGCTTGGAAACACTTCTTCTCATACAGATGTATCGGTGAACATGAGGATGTTGAATATAAAGTCAACATCTAACATGTCAGAAAGTACGTATGATGAGCTATGTGGTTTTTTCCGCGATCTACTGCCGGACAATAATACTTTCCCTCGCAATTTTTACGAGACAAAGAAGGTCGCTGCAAGGTTTGAGCAACCGTACATCAAAATTGATGCTTGTGTGCGAAATTGCATGTTATTTTATAAAGATGATGAAGATTTGTACACATGTAAATTCTGTGGTGAAGCCAGATTCAAACAGAAGACTGGCGTGATGGGCGGCGTGATTGCCCGTAAAAATATGTTCTTCCTATCATTAATTCCACGGCTCATCAGATTATTCCAATCTGCCGAATCTGCGAGGCATATGCGTTGGCATAAGGAATCAAAAAGGATCGATCCATCTGTAATGACACATCCATCTGATGCTGAGGCATGGAAGGTTTTTGATAACACATATCCGGAGTTTGCAGAAGATCCTCGAAATGTGAGGCTCGGCTTATGCACTGATGGTTTCTCTCCTTTCTCTGGAATCGGTGGCAAGTCATACTCGTGCTGGCCGGTGATTGTTACTCCATACAATCTACCCCCATGGTTATGCATGAAGCAACGCTATCTATTCTTGACGTGCATGATTCCCGGGCCGCGAGGTGGGAAGTCGGTGTCCAAACATTTGATGCCTCAAAAGGTTCAAACTTTCAAATGCGCGCTGCCTTGATGTGGACTATTAACGACTTTCCCGCTTACGCCATGCTGTCGGGTTGGCAGACACAAGGAAAACTCGCATGTCCAGTTTGCATGCACCAAAATGTTGAATATTATATTCACAATTGTAGGAAGATAACTTGGTTTGACTGTCACCGGAAGTTCTTACTAAGAAATCATCCATATAGGCGAAATAAAGTGTTGTTTCGAAAGAACGTTACGGAGGGAGGGGAGAAGCCCATGAGGATTTCTACGAATGATGTTATAAGAGAGAGGATATGTCAATTTCCGAGAATCATTGATACTCCCATGGTTGGAAAGCTCCCTGGCTATGGACAAAGTCACAATTGGACAAAGAAAAGCATATTCTGGGATCTTCCTTACTGGAAGCATAATTTAGACACAATTTGGATTAAACAACTCAAATTTCCAAATGGTTTCGTGTCCAACTTGGCAGCTTGTGTTGATGAAGACAATCACAAGCTGGTGGGAATGAAGAGTCACGACTGTCATGTTTTCATGGAAGTATTACTGCCCATTGCATTTCACTGCTTACTTCCGTTGCAAATATGGAAGTCAGTGTCTGAGTTATCAACATTTTTCAGAGAAATATGTGCTTCCGCCCTCCGTGTGGAGCGTCTAACTAGCCTCCAAAAAAGCATAGTCGTAGCTTTGTGTAAATTGGAAACCCAATTTCCTCCTAATTTTTGGGACTCCATGGAGCATTTGATAGTTCATTTGGCTAACGAAGCTGTGTTAGGTGGTCCAGTTCAATATAGATGGATGTATCCATTCGAGATGTACATGCATGTGTTGAAAAAGAAGTGTACAAATAAGAGACATGTCGAGGCTTCAATGGTGAAAGCTTATATACGTAAAGAAGCAGGACACTTTTCAGAGTCATTTAACCATTCAAATAGTGGCAGTGTTGTAGCCGTTGAGAAGATAAGAATTCCAATATCCATATTCAACCACCAGGGAAAGGGTTTCGGCCAGTCTCGGTCTGTTGCATTATCTAAAGATGAGCGTTATGCTGCTGAATATTTTGTTTTATCCAACATTCCGGAAATACAGCCACTACTTCAGTAAGTTATAACATACAGAACACTAATATTATCATAAGCTACGTAGTATCCTGTACCAAACACCACTTTGATTTGTACAGGTGGAATACAAATCATTACAAAGACACATTCCAGAAATGGAGTGACTTGCAAGTGGATTCTGCGGTAGAGGAAAAGTTTGCAGGGTGGTTTCGTGAGTATGTGGAGTATCAGGGAAGTAGTCTATCACCTCCTTGGCTGAAAATAATTGCAGGTGGACCACATCCGAAGGCGCGCCTGTATCAAAAATATGAGCTGAACGGTTATAAATTTCACGTGGAAGGTCCTACCAGCGGTGACACTCTCAAAAATGGTAGTGGAATATCTGTTACAAGTAAAGACATGCATGACAATGAGACTTTGTGGTATGGACAGCTTGTTGCCATATACGAGCTCACCTATTCGAAGAGTCCGTTGATGCAAGTCGTCTTGTTCAAGGGTAGATGGTTTGACGGGAAATGGGGAGTTAATTTGACAGACAACGGACTTACGCTTGTAAATAAAAAGCGCATGTATCCGCCAACATACTCTCCTTTTGTGCTCGCTCAAAATGCATCTCAAGTATACTATGCCACTATTCCTGGGTCAAGAAACATTTCAAACAGAAAGGATATGTTAGCTGTATGCAAGATGAAACCGTGCGCATACATTGAGAATGACGAGCTTCTAGAGGCTTTTCAATCTGAACTCCCGACTGTTGGTCAACCGATTCCTCTATTCAACATCGAGGAGGAGGATTCTATTGAGCTCGGAGATCCACATCACGGAGGTACCGTGCGTGAAGTGGGTCACGAGGATGTTGTGGAAAATGTAGAGGAAGATGACGATGAGGATGATGAGGATCTTCCAGGTTATGATGACCAAGATGATGGCGAGGAGGATGACGAGGATCTTCCAGGTTATGATGATGAGGATGATGGCGAGGACGATGATGAGGATAATGAGGAGGATGAAGATTAGTGTTGATTATTTAGCATGTCCGTTGATTTCACTTTCAATATAATAAAATATTATGGCGTTAATTATTACTCGCATGTATATATACCGTATCATTACCTCTTATGTTAATCTCTGTTTGTGCTTTGCAGATATGTCAAGCGAGCGCAGCCAGCAGCGTAGACAAAGTAGTGGGTCTAGGGCACGGGACCACAGCCCTCCGACGCAACAGCAAACGCCCTCGCTTACGGGGTTTGCTACTTACGGATACGCCCCGATGCCTCCTATGTCAGGCGCATACCCTCCCAGGTCCCAGACACAACCTGTGGGAGAGGAGTTCTATAGGCCTATTCTCAATGATCATCGCCAGAATGCTTTTTCCATGCAAGCGGCCATGCCACAACAGATGCCTTATACGCCCTTGCCTTATAACATGCCGCCTCCCACCACTCTCAGTCTAAATACCCCACAAGGATCATGGCCCATGATTGGTTCAGAGTTCATCCACCCGTATCTGATGCGATCGACACCACAACATGGCACATCATCATCTCGTCACGGTCCGTCATCAGCGGGATCTCGTGAGCCAGGCAGTACTTCCGCCACACATGCAGCAGCAGCAGCAGTACCAGACCATCAAACTGCTAGAGATGATGATGAGTGCGCTGATAACATTGATGCACCTCCTATGTTCTTCCAGCCACAGTCACAATCGCAACCACCACCGCCTCAGCAGCCGGACCGACCAGAACCATACTATTCACCAGAGGAATGGGATAGTTTCACAGTGGGACAGAGGTTACCATGTGGGAGAGTGTTCATCAAACTGTGTCGCCCAAAGCAGTAAGTAATCTATATGATGAATAAATTTTAAAATATTCGTAATTCAAACTTACATGCAGGTTTAAGCCCGAGGGCATCTCGCACATTATTCGACTTGATATTTTGAGGACAAATTGGAAGGGGCCATAATATACATACAGCGATGCCCCGAAAAAAGATAGGGACTTGTGGTTTAATGAGTTCAAGGTAACACTCATTAATACATTTGTTCATACTAAGTAAATCGCTTGTAAATTTTTATATTTTTATTTGTTGGATACTAAACTAATACTTCCTCTCATTAATTTATTGCTGCAGCGTTTGTTTGCATGGCATCCAAATGAAGAACTAAAGACCAAGAAACATTTCAAGGCGAAGATCCAGAAAGTCATTAGTGATGCGTTCTCAAAACGCAGAAAGGGAAAGGACGATGTCGATGAGTACACTTTGCCTGAGTTCGTTCAACCGGAGCATGTCCCACTCATTCTCGATAAGCAACGAGAAGATCAAAAGCTTGCTAAACAGATAGCTACTGACAAAGAATGTGGCAAAGGAAAGAATAAGGCGCCCTACACTCATCATCATGGGTCCGAGCCTTCTTTCAAGTCTTACACCAGACTGGTAACAACGATATAATCTCATATGCGTAATTTATTAAATAAATGTATTGCTTTTTAACATAATTAATGCTAACATACACATTAACATAATTTGCATTTTACTGAGCAGGAGTCCAAACGTGGAGAAGTCGTCCCTCCCACCGAATTTTATGTTTGCACTCATACAAACAAGAAGACTGGAATTGTTGATCCACAAGCATTACAATTCTCTGTGAGTAACATACCCCACCATTAACTCGGTTTTAAGTAAATTAGTCTGATTGACTTTTCACCGCTCATCAATTCTTTTATAACAATGTAGGAATCGATGGAAGGGGCCTTGCAGGCCCGTTCAGCGATTGATCCGTCTTCGCGTCTCTTCCTCGTGCACAGCAGGAGCTACAGCTATGGTCCACAGTCCAAGAAAACTCTGATGACAGTGGCACTGAATATAGAGGACTTGGCAGTCAAGTGGAATTTTACCAGTCCGACTTTAGTAGCTCCAGTACAGGTCGCTCCTCGGTTAATCTAGGGCGCAGGACTAACGATGAGTTTACCCAACAGTTGGAGCTGCTCCAAGCACAGATTCGTGCACAGGCTGAAGCTAGCCAGGAAATCAAGATGGAGGCTACATGCGCAAAGGAGGAGGCGAGGCGCGCAACTGAGGAATTAAGGCGTGCAAATGAGGAGGCGAGGCGAGCACGTGAGGAGGCGAGGCGAGCATATGAGGAGTCGAACCGCACCCAACAACGAATTTTATCCCTCCTGACCGGTAGCAAGAGCGACGTGAGACCTTCCTATGCTGGACCGCCTTATCCACCACGTGAGGATATTACTGGTGATGCTCCTGATCCTTTTGGCTTTACAGATTAGGCCACCCACTGCATGCCCATCTGCATTCATGAACATTGCTGATTTCGTTTATGTTTTAACTTTTATGTGACCACTATGTGTTTTCATGTTTGAACTATTATGTTTTCACTTCTTAAATATTTTCAAAAACTATTTTATTATCATAATTTCATTGTTAAAATCATATTACAGTAGTATTACTGATAATAATACACTCCATAATATCTCAAATTTTATGAAATAACTTGAACCTAAAAACCATTAATTTCACTAAAAACCCCTAATTTAATTACATGACATGCATATATATTTAACATATATATATATATATAATTTTGTAAATAATTGAACGATGTGAAACTTTAAATGATCCGTGAAAATTAAATTTACAGATCTAAAATTGAAGATAATATAATAGCATAATGAAGAATTCATTTAAAAATTCTTATTTTTAAATCTACATAAAATGAACATATCTCACTTTTATACAACCCAATTCATCCATATTACCGTCAAAAATTCATTAAAAAATCCAAAAAACACCCCTTAAAAATTCCGAATAACACCCGAAACTAATCCTAAAATGAACCCCCCCAAATACCCTCCATAGGTCCGAAAATTTCCCTCAAATGATTGTGATTGAAAGCCGAAAAAGTTCTCCCCTCACCCGAAAATGACCCTCAAATTTGGTCCCCCAACAGTCCTCAACCGATCCGAAAAAATGGAGTCCGAAACCAGTCCGCAAACGCCCCTCAATTGACCCTCTATTTTATGATTTTTTAATCCTTCCTCGGAGACCCGAAAAAGACCCGAAAAAAATCCGATAACAGAACCGAAAATTTATTTTTCGGGCTTATTTACGGACAGTGTTTGTGTGTAAAATTTAGGCCCGAAAAATGTACTTTTTCGGGTCTTTCTCGGACGTTTTTCGGTAAAAATATAATCCGCAAAAAAATTAAAATCTGGTAGTGAAACTAAATGGGTCTTTTTCATGGAGTTTTTACCCATTTGGTTCATCCGAATCAAGCATGGATTAAACTAGATTATATATGGACTGAATTTTATTCAATTTTTACTCAACTAAATATTCATCACTCGATTGTGTGTGATCCTATAGGTTTATATTTAATTAGCCATTTACGAATGCCAATTGATCATAAGCAACCCCTAGTAAGATATTATGATCTCTAATTAAGACTAATTGATTTTCGAGGTAACCAAAACCTTTGTTAATACAAGTTAATTAACTAATTTAATCAACAGACACTAACATTTACTTCAAGAGGCTAATGGAGTTGTTGATCATTTGGCAAACTTCACATATGAGCTCTGATCAATCACCTTTGATTAAGTTTCTAATTTTATGGTGGAATTGAAGACGATACTTCAGCTGATTTTAGACACACTTCTTTTACAGAAGTTCGTAATACTTTATATGTAGTGTTGCTAGCTTTGGTACCTGGTTTTCGTTGTGTTTGCTTTGGGGATGGATGTCATCACCATTAGCATCTTTTTGGTTCCATGCTTTCCAAAGTTTCATACTAGTTAGTAATAAATTATATATTTAAAAAAAGACATTTAAATGAAATTTGTTATGTGTATTGTTAGGTGTGAATTCTCCTCTTGTAGAATCTAAAGTTTTGATCATGGTTAAAGCCTATCATGATATGTAATGAAAAACCACAAATTACACTATAGTGACTTTTGTCTGGAATTTAATGGAACATAGTTCGACATTCAAGAATTAAATGGTAGTGCAGATTTTCTTGTTGAAGGAGTTCACATGCTTTCTTCACCAATTATTATAAATTTCAAATGATAACAGAACAAAATGAACTAGCAAAACAACGTAATTTAAGTAATGCGTTTGACTATTGGAAGATTTGTATGCAAGCAGAGAGAGAAAGTTTGTATGGATGGACATATATCTTTTTGAGGTCACCATTGAAGTCTTTCATCTAAGAGTATCTGGAGCACAGTGAAATACGAGCATTGTATATATATATCTATACACAACTTCTAGTTCATAAAAAATGCAAAGATGGAGTTTATTTAATGGCCTGCTACTTAGACAAGTTTACTTGTACACCCCACAAGAGATGGCTGGGAATGTGATGTAGTTGATATTGTTTTCCTTGCTGTACATTGGCTATTTCTGAATGAAAGAAACTTGAACATTAAATGATGAATTGAACATTAACTTTAAAATAGCACACAAATAAAAATATGTCATGACTATTACATTGATACAACTATCAAGCTATATGAACAAGATAACACCCAAAACAAATATAGTCTGCAGATAATTAGCCCATTGAAATTTTATTATCAAGCACACACTAATAAATCACAAAATGCACTTATGTATAAGCAGGCCCGGTCCTGAGTTTTGATTGATCCGGACAAAATTTAATTATAGGCCTCTCACTCTAAGGTGATATAATAATTTTGTAAAGAAATATATTAAATTGTCAGTAGTGTCCAAATGGTTGAATACTTAGACTATTTTAGAAATGGACAAGTGCTCAAAACTTGGCCCAAACAGTGTAGTTACTTCAATGAGCATGCTAATCACAAGGTACAAAACCTCTAGGGATTTATACGCCCTTGTCCAGTAGGGCAACAAACTCTTGGCCAAATTCTTGAGACTTAGATTTATTTTTAAAGTATATATTTATTACATGGCTGAGACGCAGTCATTCTAATATTTCGGTGTCTAAGTGTTGACTAACTTTTTCATTCAACTCCGAGAAATTCTTGGGTAGACATGTGGACTTTGAACTCACCAATCTGGAGTCACCAGATGACATTTTGACTAGCCACATGACACGTTGAAAAATAAAAAAAATAAAAATCAATGAGAAACCGCTATGTGTCACTTTGACTTTTCAGAATGCTACGTGACGGCTCCAGATTAGTAGTGTCCACAGTCCACCATCCAAGAATTTCTCTTCAACTCTTTGAATAGATGTCACCTATCTTATACAATCTAGCAAACTCTTATTGTTAAACTTATGGGACTTTGTAGCATGCATCCCAAAGCTTTGGTCCAGCAGTTCTATTTGTTGCTAATAGGATATAAATTATTCACTTCAGATTAGAAACTTGACATGTTGTGCTGGTTACATATAACAATGAATTAACAAAGATTCTACATTCTACGATTGGTAAACTGCACCATAATCAAAACATGCATAAAATGTAAATATAACTATTTAGAAACATTTATGTTTGGTATAGAGAAAATATGAGGAAGCAGAAAATTTAACAGAAAACGAGAATGAATTACTTGTTTGGTTTAATGAAAGTTGGGGGAGGGAAAGTTATGAGCGGGGAAATTAAATGGAAAATGAGATGAAAAATTTTAACAAAACAAAAAGTGCTTGAGTACTTTCCATGTATTTTTCAACTCTAACCAAATAAAAAAAAAAGGATTTCATGGAGAATTCACTTTCTTTCTCATATTCTTTTCCTCTTTATTTCCCTAAACCAAACACACTAATAAGTAAATAATACCTCAAATTGCCTCCAAGCTTCTTTGATAAGCTGGATTTATATGCAATTACAATTCCTTCAACTGTTTATATCCTAGAATGAGCAACTACAGATTTTATGGCAAGAATATAAAAACAACAGGCGATTTTATTTTATTTTTTGTAAATTTATTCTATTGAAGCTACACCTTTTAATTGATTGCCAGAAAATAGTGGACGAGGCAGAATAAAAAAAATCAGCTCTGTCATTGATAAACCTGAGAATGGTGATAGAGGCACCCAACTAAACACAAAGGATGTTCAGATGAAAAAGAACAAACACTGATACAGCAACTTAACTTTTCAGTTTTCACATACACACAATTACAACTTGGAATAAGGAAATGATAATTTGGCCTAAAATTGAGTAACAGTTAGATATATGTTGAATCATTTTGCTACTAGGTAATTCAACCGTTTCAATTCATGGAAGTTTCACTAACACAAGCAAAACTAATGTCAAGACTATTTATATGGTGCGTTTGGTTTAGGGAAAATAATAACGAAAGAAAAATGAGAGGAAAAATAAATTTTTCATGAAATTCTTCTGTTTATTGTTTGGTTAGGAGTAGAAATTCATGAAAAAAGTGTTCAAACACTCATTGTTTTGTTAAAATGTTCCATCTAATTTCCCCCTCCTAATGTAGCTCCAAACCAAACACAGACTCCTTCAATTTTTTTCTAAATTTTTCTTTCCTCAAATTTTCTCTAAACCAAACACAATCATACTGTTTGTGCATTTGAAAAGAGATATACATTTTACTATATTCTACTTCTATGAAATCAACCAATAAACACAATTCGATGATGCAACTAAACTATACTTTAAACTACAAGAATACTCCCTCTGTGCAGGAATACAGTTCGCGCAACAATAAAGCGGTTTTTTTTTAAATTGATCCTTTCACAACTTTTGTTTTTCCGACTAGCCCTCCTTTAGTTTGTTTTCTAAAATGGCCTAGTTGAATCTAACTACGGTTTCATACCACAGCTTGAGGCTGATTGAGTTTGCCGCTGACTGGGCTGCACAGTCAGTGTACCCGTGGTCGAACCGCCGTTGCAAATCGTGTTTGGATTAAGTCCAGCAGTGGTTTCAGACGGCGGTTGAATTTAATTTTAGCTGTTGTTTGAAACCGCGTTTAGACTACATGAAGCCGCTATTTGAAACGGCGGTTCGACCTAGCATAGCCTCTGAACTTTTGTTCAATTTCAGTCGTCGTTTCAAACGATGGTTGGACCTAAAGAACTAATTTTTCTTTCAGTTTATATATTAAGATTAGATTGTTTGATTTATTATCCATTTTTATCACTTATTGGTTTGGATAAAATAACGTAAGAGAACTTGTAATAAAATGTTAGAAGCATATATATTTGTTTTCAAAGAAACAGTTAACTAGCATATGTGAATGGTTTTACACATTAATAGAAATGTATGAATTTATTTTTAAAGAAACACTTAAATAGTGTATGTGGAATCTAATCACTTCCTACATCGAGGAGGTGATTTCTCATGTGGTGTCCAACGAGATGTCGCAACCTTTGGACATTTTGACTGTCGAGGCGCATACTCACCTTCATCCTCACCTTGATCATGTGTCAGTTGCGTCACATGAGATGGCCCCACTCCTTATATTCCATGATCCTCATCGTCATCTGAATCGGTGTCTGTCTGAACAATCAGTGACGGTATTGGCATATCTGAAATATTTAAAAAAATGTCAGAAACAATATGCAATTGTTGAAACCTTGTTGCAATTCAAGTTCATATAGTACCGAAAGGAGTCGAATAACTTCACGATCAATCTTGAGTCTAGCGGCTTCGTTAACACTCTCCAAATCACTACGAAAAGTGTGAAAAAGATCGTGCATGATCCTCTTCACATGTCAACTCATGTCACTCATGAAAACTTCCGCTGAAGCCTTACAGCTCCTCAACAATGATTTCACCTGCACATTCATGTAAAAATTAGGATTGCTAATATAATTTTAATGTATGCAAGTAACTCGATTGCTGATAATAATGTCACTCACCAGCACAGTGTGCTCAGGTGCAGATGGCTGATAAATGGGAATCTGGAAAGTTGTTGGATGGATGACGCACCGTGTGATCCTCTCAAACTAGTCGGTGTACTCCCTGAGAGCTGTCCTATCATACGCCTCAGCGTCTTAACGATGAACTCATGACGCGAATCCCATAATGCGATCGATGAGGCGTGCGCTAGGGCCCAGTTTAATTTTTCTTTTTTACAGGAAACTACATGAAGCTCTATCTGACCCCTGGCGCGGTCTATTTGGTATCCGAGGCTGCTAACTGAACTGGCGCGTAACACGGCTCGGATAGTGCCACTCCACAATCGCGAAACACACAAGTGGGACCTCAGAACTCCATATGTGGCTCTCATGCAGTACAAACTTAGGCCCTGTAGTCGCTACGGTGTGTATGGAGTCCAACGCAAATCAGTGGAAGTTTGCCGGTCTAGCTAATCTCGATAGAAAATTAGCACCTGCTGAGGTGTCTGTCTATACACGTGTGTGCCTCCCCATCGACTATGTATTATGCAGTATGTTAAACAAGTTTGAAAGTATTAATTAACATACTAAATGAGTGACAACATACCCTTATGCGATAGATGGGAGCATCATGTGATCACCCTCCTGAAGCTCATCCATAATCGGGAGAGGCATGATCGTCTCACTCAGACGGCCAATAGGAATCCTCTCTCGGGCCCATAGCTATAGTAGTAGTGCTGCGCCACCGAACTGCTTGTGTCGACCGACACAGGCAGAGCATAACTGTCTTTACAGCCATCCCAACACCGCTCATCTCCAGCTATACAAATTTGCTCTAGACATGTCACGTAGGAGGCAGAGGTAAATAAGACTGACATCATTACCAGATGTGTCAGCAAGTAAAGATGATGCGAGCATGCACAAAATGTAGGCTCGTGCATACTATTCCAGTGTAAACTTGTCGGCATCCTTTGGGGGTGTCCGCATGTGTCTCCCAAACCAAGTGAATCGCACCACACCGGGGGACCGTCCTCGCTCTAGGTCCATCTCAAGTAACTTAATACAATCATATGAGTAATCAGAGTCATGCTCGCTCCCCATGACAGCATGCCCGCGAACCGGTAGTCCTGTAATAAGACTCACAATCTGTAGTGTGATAGTCATCTCTCCGCTTGAAGATGAAATGTGTGAGTCTCTCTGCGCCATAGCTCCACTAATGCGGTGACTAGTGGCCAGTCCACCTATAAGTTCTGCAACCGTGCCAAGAATGGAACCCCGCTCTAGCAATCAAGGGTGCCACTCTCAGATCTAAATCCCACATACGATGGTGTCGAACCTCCATCATCATGTCGGTCTCTCCTTCCCAAACACGTGTGGACCTATGAGTCTCATGCCCAGTCAGGAGTGTAGCGTTCAAAGGACCTGGGTGATCCATGGTAGCTAGTAAATCAATCTCCGGTGCCTTAGCACTACGCCTCAGACGGTGAGGCTCAGGCACATCCAGCGGGTCCCCCCAACAACTCTGGCATCTCCGCGTCCTCCATCCCCACGTCCTCGCTCAACACGACCTCCCCTACCTCTCTCCGAGCGCCCTCGCTCTCCACGACCACGGTTCGCACGTCCTCTATCCCCGCGGCCTCTCTCTCCACGACCACGGTCCCCACGTCCAACATCACTCCGACGCACATCCAAAGTGCTAATACCGCGTGTCCTAATCATATCTATCAATATAAACTAGTTATATGAGAACATGTTCATTGCATTACTAGAATATAATTTAAAAACAAGGTCAAACAGTGCAATTTAATAAAAATCAAATTCTTACATAGTACTAAAGATTACAAAATAAAAAAAATTACGAAGAACCCCATCTCACTTCACAAGTAACCCGATTATGACCGGGTTGATTACAAAATCTATATACTTTCTGCGTTCAAGCTGTCGGTCTAGCTTGTGCTTGTTGTGAACTATTTCCAATCTCATCCATCTCATTACTCCATCTGCGAGATGGATGTCTACCTCTTGTACCAGGTGATTTTCTAAATTGAGGATTAGCAATGTGCGGAGGACCGTTATATGACTTCCAATATGAAATGTTAGGAATCGCCTCAAATGTTCCGGCCCATGTTCGGTTATACAAATCCATATAGTATTCTTGGGCGACGCAATAATATTTGGACAGCCGCCTCAATATGCGTTGGTGAAATACATAAACTTTCTTCAATAAACTCTTTCATTTCTCATCCAATGAAATTTTTATTCAAGTGGATGTTATCATTGGGGATCACATCACAGTCACGTGCATGCGGTCCTTCGTACCGACCGACAACGAACATCAGTACATTCTTTTTCTTAACAACTCTGAGATTCCATTTGCAATCCACATCCGGCTCTCCTTCCCTCTGACAATTCAGGTTAAGCGAATTCGGATTCGACTTAACCACTTTATATTCCACCAAATATTTCAAAGAATACTCTTGACAAGCATGCATCGCTTCTTCTTAAGTTACAAAGATTTGTCCTTTATGAAAGTCATCATTATCCACTTCCATATAATAAATGTGTTCATCGTCTGCTACCCAATTAAACGTGTTCCTGAAGACCAGATAATCTAAATATTCCAGCCTGGGATCACTAAAAGCATCTATTATAGGGTTCGAGGATTGTCCAGTCTCAAAATGACAAATGATTTCATGCAAATTGTGATAACGATATTGAGTTCCATCATCGTCAGCTTCACTAAATAGTCTACTAGCCAACACCTCCGCTACATCTTCGTCACTATCCCCATTTAACAATTCTAACTTTTTACTATCATAACCATCTAAAACTGGATTATCAAGAATTTCTAAAGCACCTATCACGACACTATCAAAGGAAGAATTGTTGTTTGGCATGACTAATAATTAAGTCAAAAAAACAACACTACATATAATTAGAAAATTTGACAAACGCATATAAAACCCTAACCTAAACATATATCTTAACACTCTAATCCCTAACCAATATCTAATTAAAGAGCAATGTCCGCAATTAAACTCAAACTAAGCATGAACAAAGTATAAATAAACAAACTAACATATCAATCAAACTATAACACAGCAAATTGTATCATAAAACATCAACCCTAAATACTTGTTTGTTTTTGTGTGTATCAATTAGACTCTCTTCTTGGATGCTCTTTACTCACGACACCGGATCTGGAATGAGGCACTGGCGGCGACAAGATGTAAGGCGGAATCACGCTCGGGCGGCTGTCGGAAGCAAATGAACGAGAGATGAAGAAGAGAGGAAGAATGAAGAGGAGAAGAAACGCGACGGGTTTTAGATCTAACCAATCCACCGTTTGAAACGACAGTTGGACTGGAATGTCGTCGTTCTATTTAAGTTCTTCTGAAGCCTGCTTTCTTCTTTAGGTCCATTCACCGTTTGAAACGGCGGCTGGAATGGAATAAAAGTTCAGAGGCTATGCCAGGTCGAACCGCTATTTCAAACAGCGGCTTCATGCAGTCCAGCCGTAGTTTCAAACAACGGCTGAAATTAAATCCAACCGCCATCTGAAACCGTGGATGGACTTAGTCCAGACACGGTTTGCAACGGGGATTCGACCACGTGTACGCTGACTGTATAGTCCAGTCAGCCTCAGTCCAGTCCAGTCAACTCCTCTTTCAGAAATTGATACGCATCTTCCCCAGCAAGAAAATCCCAGATTTAAATCTCTCTATCAGATGATGAATTGCAAAACAAGATAAATCATACATCGTATTTCAACCTCAATGACTCAGATAAATTTTTCAAATCTTCTGGTGTTTAAGGATGGAGTAATATTAATTTCTCCCTTACCACGAAAAAATTTTCCGTAGCTTTTTCTTTATTGTTTTGCCTATGTCATGTTTGATGAAATGCCACGATGAAAAAATCATGGAATTTAAGTGAACAGATGGACTGATAGGTTAACCCAAGAGCCAAGCCAATACCAAAATCAAAGTATGAAGAATTCATAGAAAATTTTTTTTTTGGAAAGACAACATCATCAACTACGGTTACCATAAAAGTGTGATCTTGGTGTTATAAAAGAGTCATTGAAGTTACTTTGAGTTCATGAGGTAATTACTATTTTTTGGCTGCCTATTACTTTTTGTGAAATTGTGGCTGGTCTGAAGTAATCTTTGTGGACTGATTTGAGGTTTTGATTTTGTGTTAGAGTACTTGTGTTTGATGGAATGAAGAGTAGGTACTAGTGGAGTAAAGAGTAGGTACTTGTGGAGTGAATTTGACCATGAATTTTTATGCAGGTTGGTAATGATTTGTGTAGTGAATAATGGCTCTTCATCATCTGTTAGAAGGCTTCCAAGTGCACGCATTTTTTAAGTGCTGAAGTATTTTTGATGTTACTTATTTATGCTTGCTGACAATAGACATTACATCCAAATTTATTTTTGCTAAGTAGGACTTTTTGAGTCAACTAATGCTGCACGGTTTCTGAAATATTTAATTCATTGTTTGGTTATTGATATGCTTTGCTCTGCCCTGTTTATTTGTACAAGGTATAAAAGTCCAAAGGGATATGAACTATCACCACTTATCTAATTGCGGTCCGAACTACCACGATTTTTAAAAAGGGTGCGATAAAAAAAATTGGATTGATTTTCTAAAATAAAATTTACCATTACATTCCTAATCTAATATTATTACAAGACTTAGATTTGTGTGCGAAAATTACGTCGTTTGGTTATCAAAATAAATTATATCATTCTGCGCACATAAAGAAAACGACGTCTTTTGATAACCAAATAACGTAATTTTAGCATACAAATTTAAGTCTTATAATAATATTAGGTTTGGAATATAATGGTAAATTTTAATTTAGAAAATCAGTCTAATTTTTTTTCATTGCACCATTTTTGAAAATCATGGTAATTCTGACCGCAATTGGTTAAGAGGTGATAGTTCAGAAACCCTTTTTAGTTTTTTCCCTTTTGACAACAATCTGCCCTTTTTGAGTCAACAATCTGCACAGAAAAAGTGTTGTCAATTATGGCTTTAGACCGTGTGATTTTCCATGGGCATCATGTCACAAATGAACTCATGGCCATTGAATGATCAAGCGAGGCCTCATCCCTCGAAGATATATTGTATCCCCAAAGAAACCTAGCAATGTTAAAACGGCCATTGAATGGCACAAAAATAGCAGCACCAAGTGATGAATCAAATCATTCATCAAGCACTCGTAATGCTTCATCATGTTACTATAAGTCACATCCATCGCAAACTGATTCTTTGCATACTTTACGCTATCTAAAAACACACTTTCCCCATTCTACAACGGCGGCCCAACCCAACATGGGTAGGGAACTAAAACATATTAGTCCAAAAACTATGAGAAGCTTCTATAAATTAAGAAAAAGGGTAGTGCATTCGTCGATTAATCGAACCGAATTATTGTTTCGATTAACCAAATCCTAAAAGTATCGATTGATTACCAAACTTAATTATATAGTTAACTGATAATTAGGTTATCGATTAAACTTTCAATTAACCGAACAAAATAAATATATTTTATAAAATCGATATATTTATATGTAAAAAAAATTTATTTAATAATTTTTGGTTAATTCGGTTAACCGAATTAATCGAACTCAAAAATTTCTCCTCCTTTCAAACGACGGTCTTAACTAGAAAACAACATCATTTCTTTTTAAAATCACTTCAATTTGATTTTCAAAATGAACCACCATTTGAAAGCGTGTCTGGATTAAGTCCAACTGATGTTTCAAAGGACGGCTGTATTTTAAATATCAATTGTTGTTTGAAACGGAGGCAGGATTTAATCCAAACATGCTCTCAAAGGGTGATTTTTACCATGTGTGCATTGACTGTGTTATACATTCAATAGCAAGTCCAGGCACCTCCAAACATGATTTGAGACCGCGTCTGGAAGTAAGCCATATACGGTTTCAAAATGCGGTTGACCTTAAGTAGTCAATCTAAGAAAACTTTTTAGCTTTGACGCCAATCGGAAAAAATAATTTTTTAAAAAGAATCAATTAGAAGAAAAAAATCGACTTGTTGATACAAAGTGACTTCTTTTAATAAGCTCTTTAAAGCGTTTATAATGTACAAGGGTTTTATTAGTTATTATATTTCACATATTACCAATGACTCCTTAAGTTAACAACAAACGCCTTAGAAAGTATGAAATTTTTTATGGTAGTTATGGGTCACCCACATGACCACCTCTGCATCTTAATAGTGACGTTAGACTCACTCGATTTAGTTTACACATACCTCTAGTATATTCGTGCGCATACACTACTATCAGAACTCGAACGTAAAATCTGAAAATTGTTCGACAACACTTTTAAGTCAGCAATATCCTGTTGACTTTAGATTGCCCTTCAACATCAAAAGCGTTGTGGAAAATTAAAAAAAAAAAAACGCATGCTGGTACAAATGTCCTAGTTTGTTAGTAATTTCCTATATCGTTTTTTGTGCTACTATCTTTGAAAACGCTTTTGAATTTAAGTATATATAATTTATAAATTACCAATTAAAAAATAAGTATTTGGAAAGACTTTTAACTTATTAACGATTGCATTGTGATATCTTTTTATACCTAAACGAAAAATTATTCTTTATTTATCCATTGCCTCTCTTATGCAACTAAAGACAACAACATAATGATAGGGTAACAAATAACAATAATACAATACAATGACATCGTCAACTAATGGAACAACCTAATACGATCCATCAATGACACAAGTACATCGACTTCAGAACACGTATGATGTTTTTTAGCGGGCGCCAATCACATGCTGACACCACAGCAACAACCCCCTCTAAACCATTGGCAGCTCCTCAACCATTAAATTTCAACTTTCACACCTCAAAAAATGTTTTATAATGTTTTTTTCTTTTTTTTACTATTGCTATAAATTCGAATTTCAATATTCGTATTTGGCGATCAGATTAGAACTGACCACCTTGGAATGTTTGACCGAACTGCCAACCAGAAGGGGCCACGTTATAGCTTGTGACTGTTCTACCGTCACTGGTGGTGACTTTAAAGGAAAGGCTCTGTCCGTTGAGATAGGAGTTGCTCTGCCAGTTCTGGCCCCAATTTCTGGACATGGCTTGCCACCCAGTCCTCGATCCCTTGATGGACACCGACCGCACATCTCCGGCTCCAGCGACGTTGGTGATCAGAACCAGGTTGAAGTAGGAGTGTCCGTTTATGGTGAACCGAACCCCACCTTTCTTCACGCACGGCACTCTGTTTCAAGAAAGTAATTCAAATAAATGCAACAGAGCAAAGAAGGAGCATGATTTTGATCACGTAACGTTTTGCTGTACCTGCGGAAGGCGACGGGGACGATGCCGGCGCGGTACTGGGCAATTTTGAGGAAGGCGGGCTGGGCGAGGTCGAAGTGTTGGCGGGGAGGGTTGCACCAGCCGCCGTTGTCGCTGGGCTGGGCGGGGTTGGGAGGGCAGAAGTTAGTGGCGGTGACGGTGATGGTTCCGGGGAGGCACCATTTGGGGTCGTCATTGCATTTGATTTGGTAGCAGGAGCCGCAGCTCAAGCCGGTGTTAAAGAGAGCGGTGCTGAGAGCCGCCGTGTCGGTGCCGTAACCCTGGCTGTAGAGGTTCCCATACCCACAAGCCCCCCCTAATCAAAGATATAAGCAAGAGAAAGAATCATCGAGCAGTAGCTTTAAAATATACTCATGCATGCGTCATACACAAAATGAATGAATGGACTCAGTACCCATTGTGCCGGAGGCGTCGCCGCCGCCGTAGAAGGTGGCGTGGGCGGACTGCCACCCGCCGTAGCCAGCCAGGGAGCGCTGGAGGAAGAGAGTGATTATAATGAAGAAGAAGAAGAAGGGAGCAGCATTGAGTGCCATGTGTGCGTGCAAGGAAGAAACAGAGGAGAGGATATGTGAGATATGGAGTGTGGGAGGAGTATATATAAAGGAAAGGCACAGTGAGACAAAACAAGTGATAATGTTATTCTAATGGCTCCATCTTGATTAATAATAGGATAGAATAACTAATAATAGCATAATGTGTTGGATACAAATACTTAAGTATTCGTAATACCAATTGATGATATATTTTAACTTTAAATATGAGGATAATTTATCCGTCCAAAATTGGTTAGATTATTTATCTCGTTACTTGTGTATTTTTGGATAGTGAAACAATTGCTATAGTGCACCCATTACCAAATAAAAAAAATATCAAATTATTTTTTTTTTATAAAAACCCTATTTTTTAAAAAAAAACTATTCAATTTATAAAAATTAAACGTGTAATAATATAAAAAAGGAATGAGATCTCATGATACTAAGCTAGTTTGCAACCAATCAAAACAAGATAGTTTTGGTAAAACAAAGAGTTTTGAACAAAATAATTTTGGGTTTATTAATACTACTCATATTTTGTTACACATGACAAAAGATGTTTGAAAGTTGAACTATGTAGTTTTAATTTGACTGTATTGGTTATCTTGAATTAAAATCCTATGAAAAATATATGCCAAACAGTAAATAGTGAATTCATCAAATTCAAACATCAAAATTGGATGCGAATATCATCATCACTCTTTATGTTAACCAAGAGCATGCTCTGTTCAAGTTTAAATGGTTGCATTTAATTTCTACAAGCTAACATTAGTTTCATCCACACGCCACCATATTTTCAATCAAATATTAAATATATATTAAAAATTATTAAATGATAAATAAAATTAAATAAAAAAATTCAATTAATTGACATGAGGACAGAGAAAGTAGTATGTTATCATAATTAATCTCAAATTAAATTACAAATTAGTACTATTGATTTTGTTGACCAGCTCATGAATGGGTGGCTTTTGATTTGAATCTGCATGCGGTTTAAAATGAGTCTAATTAATCATTCCTTAAATTGCGCAGCATTTAATTGCGACAAAAACAAGAGCATCCAAATTCATCTTCCTCTACCTGTTCTTCAACGACAACAGCATAACAATGTCTCAGTATGACACCAGTGCTAGCTACTTTTTTCAACGTTAAGGCTGCGTTTGGTGTAGATAAATTATGGAGAAAAAGAAAAATTAAATTTTCATGAAATTTTATCTTATCTTCCTTTTATTTTGTTTAAATGGAAAATTTTAGAAAAAAATGCTAAAACACTATTTAACATATGCATATATTTTTTTTTCCATCTCCAACTTTTCCTTATGGAGTAAAAGATATCATCTCAATTTTTTTACAATTTTTTATTTTATCATATTTTTTTCTTCAACCAAACACAGCTTAAATGAAACCAACAAAACCAAACGGAAACAACTACTATGTACGTACACTAACCGGCGGATCCCTGTAGGTCGTTTGACCCACTCAAATTTTAATTTAATATAAAATTTAAATCATATTTATAATAAAATATTAATAAAAATAAAGCTATGACACTTTTAAATCATAATTTTTACATTTAAAGTCCACAATTTAACATAATTCAAATAAAATTTGAGGTCAAAATCCAACATTGCCAACATTGATTTAATTTTATTTACATCTTCTTAGTTAATTTTTTTTCTTAACCACATAATTTATTATCTGGCTGCAACGTATACTACCACCAGTCTATCTTATCTATCCGCGTGTCAGTTAATTATATATAGGCAACCTGATGGCAACCATGGGTGTAACGATTCGGCTCGATTTGATTTTTAATAAAAAATCAAATCTAACTGTTGGTAATCGGTTTGAGAAATTTAAAATGAATCAAATCACTAGTTTTAAGAAACCAAACCAAATGGTTAAGTGAATTTTTTTGATGAACTTTATTGACTAATTTAACTATTAAATAAGAGAATTTTCATACAAAATTCTAATTTTGTACGGTTTGGTCGGTTCGACTTCAAAAAATTAAAAACCAAACCAAACCATTCGCCATCGATTTTTCAAAATTTGAAACCGTAATCGAACCACTGACATTCCAAATCGAACCAAATTATCAATTCAGCTTGATTCGATTTATCAATTTTTATTTACATTCCTACTCGCAACTCTTCAAGTCAACCGGTTTTGGAGGAGGACGTGGTCACAGAGACAACAACACAAGTGTCACCTCTAATTTTGAGATTTGTTTCATCGTCAAAACCTCAGCTTGCAATGGATAAGTTGGTTTGCTGTTGTACCCGCTCGATTTATTAATTGAACCGAGTTTATTTGGGTCTAATGAGCGACTCTTACAGTATTTTTTCTAGCAGTGAGGTCGCATGAAATTTATTAACGTTAAAATGTTTGTAATAAGTTAGTCCGAAATTAGGGGGGGACAAAGCTGTAGGGGGTTTAGGATGGATGTGTCTGCTCCCATGCATTTGTCTGCCAATGTGTGTTAATGTCAATGTTTTCCAATATTCAAATATATATGTCTTGAATTGATTGACTGACTCTGTTATTAAATTTTGAATAATGTATGTTTATTTAGGCTGCATTGTCAAACATCAATTATTAATATAACAAAGGGAAATTAACTTGTTTGTATATGATTTTTTTCCCTCAAAAGGGAACTATTAGGTTCATTTTGAATCAATTTTTGGTTCAGGGTTTGGTTTTTTTTATTACGATCTTTTCGCGCTTTGGAATGACGCAAATAGAGTAAATTAATGAGTTTCTGGACTATTACAATCCTACCTGTCCGTTTTTGCCCAATCACCTGTTCACGTGGCTCCTGTTTTTTTTTTTTTTTTGGAAATTGATTTGTATTCCAAAAAAAGCCCTATACAAGCTCACTACTTGACAGCTATACATCTTGGAACAAAAGTTATAACAAAAACCACCCTAACCTGGACAAGGCTTATCTAGCTCGACAAATGACTAAACTACTTTAACATCATTTTCACCACATTCTAGTGGACTAAACAGAACTATATGTCCCCACTGGACATGCGTCGCCGGAGAGGATACCGAGAATTTGTCCAAAAAACTGCTAGCTGGAAATTTGGTGTAGCTAGGGAGACTACAACATGGAGAAACAACCCGAGGTTCCTTTTTTCCATTTTTGTATCCTCTGCATGTGTTTTTGTATTTGGAGACCTGCATCATGGAGGATTTTTAGCCTCCTTCTTCCCCTGGAAATATGGCTCAATTCCCACCTGTTCTGCCCAAGCGATGTTTTTCCTTGTCTTCTTCATTTTGTTTATCTTTGACAACATTATATATATGTCATTTTTCACCTCTTTCATCAGCTGTTGGACTGTCTTTTTGTTGTTTCTGAAGATCCTGCCATTTCTCTCCTTCCAAAAGTTATATGATACTATGTTAATGATAGCTCTTGAAGCTAGATTTCTCATGGCAGGACCTGCACAATTATTCAGCACAAAAGTTAGGTTTTCATCTATCTTTCCAGATAGTTTTTCCATTTGAATTATGCCTCATTGTCATTCATACATAAAGGGCAGGTAGGTTCTGAGACCATGCCCAGTTTCACCAATCTGTCTTTGGTGCTTAATCTGCCCTTACAAATCAACCAGGTGATATAATTATGCTTTGGCAAGCATAATTTGTTCCACCATATGTTAGCCCAGTTAAGAATGGGCTGTTCATCCTACTTATTCAGAAATTTGTATGTTGCCTCAGTGGAGAAAGGCTTACCTGAGCAGCTCCAACTTATATGTCCCTCCTGTATTGTCACCATGCCCTAATTTTCTTGAGCCCACTTGATCAGCTTCTAGTAATCCATGGGATGTTTGAGTGTACCTGCAAGCTGAAAATATTCTTTCCCCTTATAGTAAGTGTGGATTAATTAATCAAAGAGAATCCTTCCTCAGTGGAATGTCCCACACTTGACTTAGGACAAGAGCCTTATTGTTGTTGTCCACAAAATTTCTAATTCCCAATCCTCCATTTCTTTCAGGTTTACAAATGTCATTTCATGCTACCGGGGATTTTTTTGAATATTCTTTACCACTCCATAAGAAAGATCTACATTTTCCATTTATGTTTTTATTTACCGCTTTTGGGAAAATGAAGATTCGAGCCCAGTAGTTTGCCAGAGTGGACAGGATTGATTTTACAAGGACTAATCTCCCTGCATATGTTAAGGTTGTAGTTGTCCAAGAATTTATTATAGGGATAAAACCCAAAAGGGGCCCTGAACTACCACCACTTACCTAATTGCGGTCAGAAGTACCACGATTTCTAAAAAATGTGCATGAAAAATATTGGACTGATTTTCTAAAATTAAATTTACCATTATATTTCTAAACTAATATTATCATAAGATTTAGATTTACGTGCAAAAATTACGTCGTTTGTTTATCAAAATAAATTATATCGTTTTGCGCACATAAAGAAAATAACATCTTTTGATAACCAAACAATATAATTTTGACACACAAATTCAAGTTTTATAATAATATTAGTTTTGGAATGTAATGGTGAATTTTATTTTGAAAAATCAGTCTAATTTTTTTTTCATCGCACCCTTTTTGGAAATCATGATAGTTCTGACCGCAATTGGGTAAGTGGTGGTAGTTCAGGGCTCCTTTTGAATTTTCCCCCTTTATTCTATCTAGAACTGATTGTGTCACCTGTTCAAAATCTTTGTTACTTAGCTTTTTGGATGAGAGGGGAACTCCAAAGTACCTGACTGGTAGATTACCTTCTCTGAGACCCATCAGGTTAAAAAGTTCCTGTCTTAATTGCTGGTTTGTACCAGCCACTTAGATTTCTAATTTGGCAAAGTTTGCATTTAATCCTGTGTGACTGGCAAATTCTCCTAAGCTGTCCTTTATTAAGGTAATGGACTTTAGGTCTGCCTTACAAAAATTATGAGATCATCTGCATAACTCAAATTTATAATCTTCAGCTTATCACACTTAGGATGAAAGTTGAAATTTGGATTTTGTGGCATTTTTAGCAGAAGTCTGTTTAAATATTCCATCACTAGGACAAATAAGTATGTCCCCCTGTCTCAGGCCTCTGCCACTTGGGAAAAAACCACCTAGGGAGCCATTAATTTTGATGGAAAAATGGGGTTTTGTGATGAGGTTTTGTATCCAGTTGATGAATCTCAATGGGAAGTTCAGATGATACAACTACTCAGCAATGAATTCCTAACTAATTGAGTCGTAAGCTTTCCTTAAATCAATTTTTAAAGTACAGGATGGTTTGTAATTTTTCCTAGCATATCCATGTAATAGATTTTGGGATTCATGTGGCTCCTGTTGAAGTGTAGGCAATTCACACTAGACAGTTTGGAACAATGAAAAGGTTAGAACTTTTTGCGTTTCAGAAAAATGAAAATCCTACTAAGCAGCCAAGCGTGCAGGTGATTGGGCAAAAATGGGCAGGTGGAATTGTAACCGTTCAAAAACACAAAAATCTACCCTTTATGCATTATTTTGAAATGCGAAAAGGTTAAAATGAAAACAGATCAAGCTCTGGAAAAAAAAATTGAAAACGAAACCAATAGGTCCCTTTTGAAAAAATTCTTTGCATATACATGTATGCTATATACCTATGGAGGTTTGTATTGGGTATAAAACTCAACTATTTTAGATTTTTGTAGGTAAAGCCTCGGACAACCTCGTCACTTATTGCGTTTTTTCTATTTTCTCTCCTTTTCGAAGGACCATTTTTTTTTCTATTCTATTCTACCTGTTAGTTTTGTTTTCATTTTATTATGCTTTTCCGAATCCCACTTTGGTTTTGCAAAAGAACATTATTGCTGTGAGCTGTGATTTTTACACATGTATTTTTTCTTGTTAAGATTGCATGAGTATATGCGAAGATAAAACTTCAATTTAATACTCTAATATTGTGTCAGATAACCGTTATTTGAAATAGTGTTTTTTGCAGAAATTTAAACACAATCTTATCTTTGAACAAAACCACAGTAATATTATTCAAAATGACAATCACAATTGTATTTTTCAGACAAAATGATAGTTCTTAATTGTTGTTTGCATCCATGACATACATATGGCAAACACCCCAACAAATATAGTATACATGTGTAAAACGCGCCCTTGTAAACTGCAATTTGAAAACGTAATGTAAAATTAAAATAAAACTAAGAAGTATGGTAAAATAAAAATTAATGGCTGAAGAAGGACAAAATGGAAAAATCTTTTATGGGCGGAACAAGTTTCATGTGAACTAATACATAACCAATGTCATTTAAATTTTTTGTTGTTCAAAGATTCGAATTTCATTCCACAAAAAAAAAATATATAAGCTCAGATCCTCACACAAAAACGAATAAATGGCTCGAAATGGAAATAAAGGATCCAACAAAAAAAGCCAAATATTATCCTACAGCTAAAACTATGCAAATCCATAAGTAGATCCGTAGAATCAAGCATCAATTAGCTGAGATAACTCATGAGTATTATGAGCATCTCAAAAGATTATTGACCAAGTGACAGAGCCATGGGTTTTCCATCCAAACCCTAATCGAGTTCTTCATTGAGAACATGGCTACACAGGAGAGATGAATATTAGATGCACCAGCTGGTGGATCCATACAGAATAATTATCCTGATGAGGCGTGAACAATCGTAGAAGAGATGACCAAAAATTCAAGATTGTTTAATTCCCAAAATCGAAATTGCGGATTACACAAGATTTTCACCTCAAGTACACCGATATCACCAGCTTCAAACTCGTCCTTCAAAATATCATAACTGAAAGCTATGATGCACGCTATGCTGAAGAAGATGGAGGCTACTACACTACAACAGTGTGATATTTGCATGTCTAAAGCACACTACTAACACTTGTCCTTCATGGAAGAAATCGAATGTGAAAATAAAGATTTCATGGGAATTGGAAGGTACCGTCCAAATCAGTCGTGAGGTGCCAAACGGTTCAACACTTACCACCCATAGCTTCAAAATCACCCGAACATGTCCTACGCCCTAAACAACTATTTGTAGTCACCAAAGCACAAGCAATATCCACCTCAGTACTAGACAAGAGCTGCAAGCTATCAACAGAACACTTTGTAACTCAACAAACTCAAGGAATACATCAAGGAAAGGGACATGAACCTCAATGAGACTATCAAAAAAAATGAACAGAAGCTCACTCACTTGGCCACATATGCGAATGAAATAAGAGCACTGATATGTCTACTTCCTTCACTGACAAAGTAGAGTCCACGCCCCAACATTAGTGCATTAGCTCCGAGGAATGAGAAGAAGATCCATAAAGTTGAGTAGTCAGAAAATGCTGAATCTGCCATTTCAAACAGAGATCGAGCGCAGCCCCGCGTGCGGACAAGGAACTGCTCGAGCATGTAACAAGTTTAATTTCACCAGAATTACAGATCCCACGGGCTAAAGGAAAGGCTCCCTTGTGCACGATCTTTTCACAGGCACGTTAAAAAATGATAACAGAGGATCAGGTTCATTCCAATTCAATTTCATATGATAATCATGCTAAACCTGTTCTTCCCCTTCCATCTCAGGTTGATAGGACTGTTGTTGGGCCATTGTAATAAATTTATAAAATTTATGCTCACCAGTTAGTAATAAGTACATGATCGATCCACAAAGACTGAGTTATTCGTTTAATAGCTAGACACTTAGATAAAGTAAAAGACAGAATATGGGAGTTTAATGATAAGAAACAATCAGGAAAAGTAACAAAGAAAATCAGGCTATAAGTGAGAGTCTACACTATAATGTATACACTGTTGCTGCTTCTGGTTTCGTATCAACATGTTTCAAAATGTGACGAATCTATAAAGGTTTGAGTTATCCACGAATAACATTCTTGGAGTCTACACTATAAGTGAGAGTGAAGAAAATCTAATTGGTGTTAATAGCAGTTAACAAAATTATTAGTGATGAGAGTAAAGATTGGTGGAGAGAGTTGGTAATTTGGACTATAAAAGGGAAGTAATAATAGTTCAAAGTTCCTTTTAGAAATTTTCCACTGGTCGAAAAAAGCATACTTATAAAAATCAGACCGGACTAACCGGTTTGACTGGGAGCCGGACCAAGATTTTGTCCGATCTGCTGATACTCACCGGATTGCAAGTTAAACTGGATAAAATCAAATTAAACCGGATGGTTCAATAAAAAATATCAAACCAAGCTGATATTAATGTGAACCGATTGATTACTTAAGTATAATACCTAACTGTTAGTTAGTAATCTAATCATTTAATGCTTAATCAATACCATGTTAATACCATATTGAGTGCAAAAATAACTCCTATGAGGATTCAAACCTATACCCATTCACATATATGCCCTCCGTCCTCTAATACATATCGTTTAAGGTTGATTTGAGTAGATTAAGATGAAGTTAATGCTAGCGGTTGAACAAATTTAATAAGTGGGTGGTTGGTGTTTTTAAAAAATAATTGTGCAAAAAATAAAATTGATAAATTATTACTGGTGATGAATGATTTTTTATTGATTATGATAAAGAATTGATGAATGTTTGACGTTTTAAGCTAGTTGTTAATATTAAATACACATTGAAAATTATTAAATGACCAGTAAAAGTGGACAAAAAAATTCGGTTAAGTGACATGTAAAAGAGGACAGAGGGAGTAATTCTTAATTCATACCATTAGACTATGTTGCTATACTTGTTTCAAATAAACAACTAAGACTACATATAAGAATAACTAATTGAACCGGTGATTGAGCCGGTATGAACCATCAGTTCTATCAAAAAAACAGAGAATAGGTGCCTTGACCAGTTAGATATTTGGTCTGATTTTGATAATTATAAAAAAAAGACACCAGCACGTACCATATTGTATAAAAATAGATGCAACAGGTGCCCTTCGACATGTTGACATTACTCAGAAAACATGATAAGAACACAACTCATCTAACAACATTAGTTACGTGCATATGTATTACATCTGTACGGCATGGCTGTGAAGGCGAAGGTGTGACTCGTCCCGTCCAGGGAGCTCGCCAGGTAAAAGCCTTGCGCCCTGCCGATCACGCCAGACCCCAACTCATGCCCCACAGTTAGTTCATCATCAATCACGGTCAGAGAGCCGAACATGAGCTGCTGGAGGGCGGATCCAGCAGGGAGGTTCCCAGCAGTGACAAAGGGCTGGTTGCCACCTCCGGTGACGGCGCCGTTGCCGTTGTTTTGGAGGATAGCAGAGTTCTTGCGCACCGTTGAGTCAGCCAGGAAGGGAGAGTGTTGATGAAGGTGGTGGGGAGTGGAGTGGCGCCATTGATGGGGAAGATCTGATTGTTGGATTTGGAGAAGGGGATACCGTTGATTTTGGCGCTGGCAATGATACCGGTGACAGCACGCGTAGTGGGGCGAGTCCCACCCAGGATGTCATGCATGAAGAATGACATAGCTGCTGCACCCGTTGCTCCAGCAGCTACGGCTACGCCTGATGATGCTGTCCCAGCGCCAGCCTCTGGCTTGCTATCCCCACCGGGTTGGCTCGAATCCCCGAGGCCCGAACCCACCATCTGGTGTCTCATTAGCGCTTGGGACAACGGCTGGTACTATCTGGCCGCTTGACAATATTTGGCCTGCGGGCACAGCTGTTGGAATCGAGTATGGTATTCGAGCTGTATTGGCAAATCTTAAAACGAATGCTACCAGCAAAATAGAGACTGTGGGAATAAATCTGGCCATGATGGTGTTTTTGATACCGGTTTATTCGATTAGGTAAAGATGGAGATGAAGCTTGAACGATGTGGTGCCTCTGAGCTTGGATCGCTAGCGAGATATATAGGTCAGATGAAGAGGAGGTCGCAAGAAGGGGGGGAGCTAATGGGATGGTGTTGTTGCACTGCATACCCATAATCATAATCTTCTCCTCCTTTGGAAGTTGGTTTAGTTAAAGAGACCTAACTACGTCCTTGCTTTTTAAGTGGTGGTGAAGATGGAAGGAAATAGTCTCAACAAATAAACAAATTAGGGTGGAGCACGAGCCTAACTACAAACCTTATATGTGCACGAACTGAGATATCTTAAGGACGATGAAAGTTGGAAGCTATTCTGTCAGAAGGTTTTGAGATAGTCGTATCGAAACTGATGTTATTGTGGATGGCAGAAGGTTTCATTAGGCATGAAGCAGAAGAAGATGGATGTCCTGAAGACTGGATCGGCTCCACATGTTGAGCCCAAGACCATCTGCGAGATATGGCGATCAGGAAGGCTAGAGAAATATGCTTCTCTTTGTATTATGATGGGAAGCAGGCATCTAGTTTGTCAAAGGCGCCACCCCCACAGAAGGTTAGCTCAATTCTGTGTTTTCAGAGAACACAGAGAGCAGCTATGTATGTCAACACTTCTCTTCGGACATTTTGCCGAGCAACTGCTGCAAATGACAACCATCTGATTCTACAGGTCTCCCCTAGAAGCTTTTACTATCACTTCACGAATGCTTCAGTCTGCTCGGAGTGCTTGATATTCAGGTGGCGAACTATGGTGCAACTTGCCACCAGGTGATAAAGGATACCCAGTGAAATCGGTAAGCTGCTGATTCATTTGAGGTGCCTTTGGCTTGGGACTTCCACTGCACACAAAATTTGAGCTGCCTGAATGAAACCATAGGCAACTTGAAAGCCCTGGAGACTCTTTCGGTGTGATCTGGTGTCCATGTGACCTTACTGCAGACAATGGTGAAGCTGAAGATTTTGAAGCACTTGATTGCGAAATTTGACTACACGGGCGACTGGATCGGAAGGTTGATAGGCCTAGAGACATTGGGAGAGATCAACTATAAACAATGGTATGGCATAGATACGGCAAGTCTGGTCAATCTTGCTCATTTATTCCTCACCAGTCTTCCTCAAGATGAAGCCAATCCCACAAGATTTTATGCCAAGTTTCAAAATCTGACAAAGCTTCGGACTTCAGCTCCAGACAACGGTGTCACAGCACTAAGCTCCATTCCTGCTTCTGAAATATTCAATCTGCTCGACAATCCTCAATACCAAAAAAAATATCAGAATTTCATTGAAGTGTAAATACAAATAAATGAATCAGTGATGTAGCAAGCTCACTATCCACACTAGACTAAACTTGTTCAAAATCTATGTAATGTATGTACTTCACAAGTACCAAAACCTAAACCCAGTTTGGGTGGGTTGAAAGATGGGAATGAGTTTCTAAGTGACTGGGACACCATACCCAGTTTGGTTGGGTTGAAAGATGGGAATGAGCTTCTAAGTGGCTGGAACATCAGGACCGTGCTGCTGCTGCTGCACCCAAGCATCAAAGCTGGAAAAGTCAAAGTAGTCATCTAATGCCTCCTCTGGTCGGAAGATGCCGCCATGCTTGTAGATCTGGGTCCACTCAACATCCTCTTCCTCCTGGAAACCCAATGCGGCTGGTGCTGGTGGGGCTCCTCCTCCAACTGCCGCGCCATCTGCTTGACTCGAACTAATAGTAGCAGCAATAGTAATAGTAGACTGTTGATCGGGGTCTTCCTCTTGCTGCTGTAAAGATGAAGAACAACAAATCTCCTCTGTTGCGTTCTTGGAGAGGCCTCCATCATTATCAACCATAGCAACGTCGAAGTTTATGATATCAAGTATCCATCATCCTCTGATCCGATTACGCCGCCATTACTCTTCATGCTGATCTGGGTCCAATCAACATTCTCCACCTCCTGTAACTCCAATGCGGCTGGCGATGGTTGGGCTGTAGTAGACCACTGGATAGGCTCATCTGTTGTGTTCTTGGACAGGCCTCCATTATTATCATCCACAGCAGCAACGTCGAAGTTTAATAAATGAAGATATCCATCATCATTCTCGTCATCTGCTTCCCCATGCCCATTAGCAGTCCCCACATACAACACCATCGCATCATCGCCATTCTCTCCTACTGCTTCTCCTGCCTGATGATTCAGAGCAGAAAAAGTCGTCACTCCACCATCATCCTGCTACTGCTCTTGTGTCACCCTTTTATGTGGTATGCTGCTGATACTCTCATCCCCTTCTCATCTACCTCTCTTACTGCCGCCAACAGCCGATGATGATGCCGAGGAAGGAACAGGCGAAGATTGGTGGCGGGGGCCAGAGTATGTGAGGCGACAGAAGACCACACATTCTGGTCCAAGTCACCCTCACCGCTAAAACTCACACTTTATACTCCACCATGTTCTAATCAGTGCTCGCCATCTTCTTCTTTTTCTTGGTCTTCTCTGATGATGCGGCAGCTTGCTCGTCGTTGGTCTCCTTCATGAAAGAAAGAGAGTACCTCACGACTGTAACATCTCCGATCTTGATTTCTCGCTTCACCGATTGCCCCTTCCAAGTCCCTCCACCTCCTACGACCCTGCTCATCCTTCCCTTGCTGCGTTTCACCAATCTTGTTATGGCAAAGAACACTCTACTGCCCCGCGCCAACTCTTCCGCGAAAATCTCCCACGGCGCTTGGTTGCCGTAAACATCAACACGACGGACGGCCGACTCGGCAAAGGGCGGCAGCGACATCCCCATCGCGGCTAGCTTCAAGTAGAAGCCAGCAATTTCCTCCTCAGCTGGGTTGAAAACTCGCCCTGGACAACACTCCTCCGCCATCAACATTCTTGCTGTTTCTTTCATTCGCTAAACATCTTCTCTCTGATAACTCTCTTTCTATATATACGTATTCATTGGGAGAAAACATGGAATCATTCGATTAGGATTTTCTATAATGTTTCTAAGTTTAATTGTTGTTTCTATGTTTTTAAAAGATTGTGCGAGTGAAGATTATGAGATCGGAAGCACCGGCGGGAGAAAGAGTTGTGTATTGGTTTATGGGAAGACCACTTTTCCACATTCTCTCTCGTCGTCATCGTCGCTCACCGCCTGCCGCTCTGTCTAATTTGCAGATGAGTCTCAATCGACCATGTTGGAGCCGTCGCTGCTGCGAGCCATTGGATGAAGGGTCAGCTTTTCAGAGCTCCCTCTCTTTCTGGGTCCGACAGCCAAATGCCTCATTTTTTTTGTAGCCTATTATCTTCAGCTAGTTTTCAAGCGTTGTTTGTTAGTAGGAGGATATTGACCATTTGGTAAATGTGCAGATTCTTGTAGGACTAATCATTAATGAAGATTTTACAAGTAATATGATGAGATGAGATGAGATGAGATGCTCCTCAATTAATTATTCAGACATTATCCTAAATTAATATTATTATAAAAATTAGATTTGTGTGCGAAAATTACGTCGTTTGGTTATCAAAAACAATGCCATTTGATAACCAAACGACGTAATTTTTGTACACAAATCTAAGTCTTATAATAATATTAGTTTTAGAATGTAATGGTGAATTTTATTTTAGAAAATCAGTCCAATGTTTTTTTATCGCACCCTTTTCAGAAATTGTGATAGTTCTGACTGCAATTGAATAAGCGGTGGTAGTTCAGGACCCCTTTTGAATTTTTCCTCTAAATTTTATTGAGTTACAACCAACAAAATCCATTACATATTGTAATTCACTTTTTATACACAACTATATGTTGGGAATCATAGTCAAGTCATCAAAAAAATATACACTCTCAATTTTAGTTTTAGTTGAGTGAATAATTCTTATGTACTTTATTTCATGCAAAATTAAATATGTGATTGTTAATGAAATTTGTACTGGGTATAATACGTACATAACATATACTCTTTTGAAAAAGTGAAACTGTCATATTAAACATTCATTCAGACATATGATGCATCATGTGTACGACATCTTGTTATGCGAAAAGATAACACATCTCGTTATATGATTGAATTGATAATTCGGATCAGTAGTGACGACTGCCTAGCCAATGAGGGTTTTACGTCGGAGTTCATACTTGTTTCCACATACACATTAGCATTTGACATATGTCATTTTGACATAATATGAGATATATATGTTCGAAACAAAAACTATAATAGACCTCATACGTACACAATAAAAGTACGAACAGCGAGCCGCACGTGATGAGTAAAATATTAATCAATAAGAAAAATATTTATTATGAATACTATAAACTAAAAGAAATCTCCTTCGGCTCGCCAAAGTATGTAGTGTGTTGTCTGCTTAGTCAGTCTTTTGACTCACCTCCTTATTTAAATTTTTTTTCAAATTAATAGTAAGTTAGTAGTGACAGTGTCTGGGTTAGCAATGAACGAGCTCTTCGGTATGGTTCCAACTAGTGTTCAGCCGTTTTTACCCATGGAGCCAGCAACTCTTCATTTTTATTTACTTTGTTATCTCGGTAATTATTGCTTGATGTATTTGGATGGGATCTTAAGCTGACTTTGGCAGTTTAAAATTTAAATTTTATTTATGTTTAGTTGGTATTTAAAATTTATGATTTTTATTCAATTATAAATGTCTACATCCTTGGTCAAAAATAGTTTGACTAAAAGTAAAAAAAAAATCGAGATTCTTATTTTTTCGGGTTCTGACATGTTAGTATGAGAGCCCTAAATTTTTCCCATGGAGCTAGGATTTGGAATAACTTTTATTATGGTAGTGTAGCGTATCACCGCCATAAACAACGTTCTACTCATACCATTTTAGGAGTACAGTCATGTGTGAGTCTTGAAATTATTTTTTGGAGTCTAAGTTTTTTTATTTGATCTTTATTTCCAGTCTTTATTCATATAGATTTGGATGGACCATTGTAAAACTCGTGGTAGGGATACCGGTGCATGCGGTCGCGACAGAGGCCGTGGTGTGAAATACGTATGTGAATTGAATGAATCTAAACAAATGCAGGGGCTGGTGTGAAAGCTCTACAATCAGAGAACATCACATGGAGTTACATGGCACTTAAGTGGGAATCCGAACGTAAATGAGTTTGGGTATAGACGTATAAAATGTGAATTTCAAAATTATTCGGAAATCGATACAACATAAAACGTTTACTAAATTCATTAAAAGTTCATTATTCTAAGTTATTATTTGAAAAATTCGTTAATAATATGTTGTTTTGAGCAATTTTTTTTTTAAAATGATCTTTTCTAGAAAATTTATTTTTCCGACTGGCCTCCCACTTAGAAAGTTTTTTCTAAATGGCATACTTAAGGCCAACCGCGGTCTGAAACCATGTCTCGCTTACTTCCAACCACGGTTTCAAACTGTATCTGGAGGATGATTGGGCTAGTATCTGATTGTGTAGCCCGATCAGCTCATACGTGACGGAACCACTGTACGGTACCATGTCTTCTTTCGGTCCAGTTATCATTTTAAAAGATAGTTCGTTCTTACGATCCATTATTCTTTGAAACTACGGTTAAACATGAAAAAACACACTTTTAAACGATAACTTGCTTTGAAACTGTGATGGAATCTCAAACTAGACAACTAATCATCACTCACTCGTTAAAACACACATTTGACTTTCCATACTTGACTTTTTTTCTTAAAAAAGTTGTTCAACAACTGTAAAACTTCAAACATGGTAGTGAGAGATAGAGATGTATGCGAAGTCATAAGCTGCTAGCGGCTTACTTGTAGTGTGTTGGGGTATGAGAGATGGAAGTGAGAGATGTACACAAACAGGTGTATGCGAGTTTTGGTTCAATGGAAGAAAGAATCTGGAGATATGAATAACAATTGCTAGATGATGAAGAGTTTCTTTTTTTTTTTTTAATTTTAAAAGGGGATCAATAGTGGTTCTCCATTTCTCCCTTGGTTATCAGGGGTCGTACATCACATCCACCTTGATAGTGTACGCCCATCCTCACTGCGGGTCAACTCACGCGCACCTCCAGCGTTTCTAAGCGTAAATGCAATACCAATAGAGTTTGAATCCAGGACATTGGAGTTGTTAGACAGCACTTTATTGGTGATGAAGAGTTTGTTGGCTTGCAATCTATCCTCATATAGAATAAATTCCAAGAAGCCACTAGGAACTCATTATTAACTTTGTGAGTGCCTTTGGAGCTGTTCAAGATTTTCTCCAAGTTCAGCACTCGCCTCCCTTGCACGGAATCAATGTCGACCAGATACGGTGCGCGGTAAAATGACATCATCACGCCATAGTCCTACAAACATAGCAACATGTAAATGCTAGAAGAAGACTACGCCTGCACATGGAAAAAAACATAGCTTATATAGAGCCAGATTCATATTCTATACCATGAATTCGAAGGGGGAGTGAGCTATATTTATTAATTAATTAATTTATATATCTATATTCATAAATTAATTAATATGCTCATAGTTGAGCTGCTATGTTCAACAAATTTTGATAATATGTTCAACAGAAGAGCTTGCTTTGTTATTGTTAATATTTATTTTAAAATGTTCATTAGATGAGTTGTTATGTTTATCAGATGAGCTTCTATGTTCACCAGATGAGCTATTATATTTATCAGATGATATGGTCATGAGATGAGCTGTCATATGTTCTTCAGATTTGATAATATGTTCATCAGATGAGTTGCCATGTTCATCAGGTGAGCTGCTATATTAATTTATTAGATGATATATTCATCAAACCGATAATGTGTTCATCAGATGAGCTTTATTTTGTTTTGTTGATATTTATTCTACGTACCACGTTCATCACATGGGTTATTATGTTCATCAGATGAGTTGTTATATTCATAAAATTTGATAATATGTTCATCAGATGAACTGCTATATTTATTGGATGATATGTTCATCTGATTTGATAATATAATCATCAGATGAGTTGTTATGTTCATCAGATGTGCTCATATGTTCATTAAATTTGATAATATGTTCATGAGATGAGCTGCTATGTTCAAAATAATATGTTGATCATATGAGATTCTTTTGGTTTTGTTAATATTTATTCTAACTTATTCAATAAATGAGATACACTGTTCATCAGATGAGCTGCTATAATCATCAGATTTGAAATATGTTCATTAAATGAACTGTGCTATTCATCAAATGAGCTGCATTGTTTATCAGATGATATGTTTATTAGATGAGATGTTATGTTCATCAGATGAGTTGTATTGTTCATCAGATGAGCTGCATTATTCATTAGATGATATGTTCATCATATCAGCTGCTATGTTCATTAGATAAGCATGTTCATCAGATGACATGTCATATTCATTAGATTTGATAATATACATCAGAAGAGTTGCGATGTTCACCAGATAATATGTTCGCCAGATCAGCTGCTTTGTTAATTAGTTGAACTCATATGTTCATCAAATTTGATAATAAGTTCATTGAATGATATGTTAGTCCGATTTGATACTATGTTTATTGAATAATAAGTTCATCATATTTGATAATATGTTCATCTGATGAGCAGATATGTTTACCAAATTTGATGATATGTTCATTAGATGAACTTTCTTTGCTTTTGTTGATATTTTCTACTATGTGCATCAGATGAGTTGTTATGTTCACCAGGTGAGCTATTATATATATTCATCAAATGAGCTGCTATATTAATTGAATGATATGTTCATCAGATGAGCCGATATGTTTATCAGATGAGCTGTTATGTTCATCTCATGAGCAGTTATGTTCATGAGATGAGTAGCTATGATCATCAGATGATATATTCATTAGATGAGTTGGTATGTCATAAGATATAATATGTTCATTAGATGAACTGTTATGTTCATCAGATTTGATAAAATGTTCATCATAAAAGATGTTGTGTTTATTAGAGGACAAGTTTATCAGATGAGCTTCATTTTAATTTGTTGATATTTATTTTTCTATGTTCATTAGATGAACTGCTATGTTCATCAGATCTGATGATATGTTCATCAAATTTGATGATATTCAGTGGATGAACATAAATATCCATATGATGAATATAACTACTTTTTAATAAATTAACTAATTTTTATTTTTAACTAATGTTTAAATTAATTAATTTCATTTTTGTAAGGATTTTCTATTAATTTTTTTAATTTTTTTTATGATTGTTTATGAATTATTTCATTTTATTGTTATAATTTAGAGGAAAATCCCAAAATAGGCCCCAAACTAGCACCGCTTACCAAATTGCGGTCAGAACTACCACGATTTTCAAAAAGAGTGCGATAAAAAAAAATTAGACTGATTTTTTAAAATAAAATTCACCATTATATTCCAAAACTATTATTATAAGACTTAGATTTTTGTATGTGAAAATTACGTCGTTTGGTTATCAAAAGACGTCATTTTCTTTATGTGCGCAAAACCGAACGACGTAATTTTCACACACAAATCTAAGTCTTACAATAATATTAGTTTAGGATTGTAATGGTAAATTTTATCAAAGAAAATCAGTCCAATTTTTTTTTCATCGCACCCTTTTTAGAAATCGTGGTAGTTCTGACCGCAATTAGGTAAATAATGGTACTTCAGGGCCCCTTTTGAGTTTTATCCCTGTTTAATGAGCTGGTGTAAAACGTCGTCATTTTGGAGCGAGAGCACCTATCTAGATGAGTGCTATTGGTCCACCCAAGAGTCATTGACCGCGGTTTTACCACATGTCGACCACATGTGTGGTGAGTAGGCTACACAGTCAGATGATATTCATTCACTCTCCAGACACGGTTTGAAACTGTGGTTGGCCTCAAATAAGTCGATTCAAAAAAAAAAATTAATTGGAAGGTTAGTCGGGAAAACAAATTTCCATAAATGATCAATTTGAAGAAAAAAATCTAATGAGCAATAGTTTGATCACAATGTTATATATAAATATCAAACAAACAAAGATATCTAAACAAATTTTTAAAAAATTTCAAACATAAAACTAATAATTTTTAGCGGCCAAAATTGGGAAGAATTTTTTTCAAATGTTTAGAGTTTTCTTTGGAGCCGTACTTAATTGGTTAACTAAATAGTAATGAAAACGAATTGAAGAACATGCAACATGGAGTCCAAGTGCATAATTCGGGGAATAAAATGGATGAGGATGACACACGTTTAGCATCCGGAAAACAGACCATATGAGGCGCTCAGAGACATTTTCGGTCTGACCCAACTCCAAATTTTGTATGCCACGGATTCCGTTTCTGATGAGATATGCGCTGAGCCTGAGCATAGTTAGACATAGCCCAAGTCAAGTTAGGCTACCCAACAAGCAACATGGATTGGAAATCGATAAATTTTTGGGTGAGCACAGTTTATCGTGTGAACTCATCAATTCGGAACTGTCACGTGATATTTTAATCAATCATTTGGCGCGTTAAAAAATAAAAATAAATAAAAATGAATGAAGAACCACCACGTATCACTTTTAACTTTTTAAAATGTCACATTACAACTGTGAATTTCACACATGTCAATCTACAAAGAATGGAAAACCGTAACATAGATCCACAAGACTACCCTAGGAACAACTGAGGTCTATCTCATAATCTATCAAGTCCACAAGCCCGTGATATGCTTATCTTCTCTCTATATAAACCCCCAGATCGATATATATGGACCATAAGGATCACACCAAAAAAACATTCAGAAAATGGCGAGCTCAAAAAATAAGGCGGTTACAGTAGCTATGCTGTTTGTTCTGGTGGTGTCCGGCCACAGAACTACGGATGCGGTTTCGTGTGCCCCGGTAGTCACATCTCTGACCCCGTGCATCGCCTACCTCCTGACTGGCGGTGCGCTGTCGGTTCCCTGCTGCGCCGGGATAAGCAGGATAGCGAATGTTGCTTCTTCCAGTACCTCATCAGGCCGCCAGGCGACTTGCGAGTGCATCAAGAAAGCACTTGATTCTATCCCAGGCTTGCAGCCGGGCCGCGTTCCGCCGCTGCCCAATAAATGTGGAGTCAAGCTCCCATTTCCAGTGACTCTTAACATGGACTGCTCCAAGTAAACAGCAATTTCATCTTCCTTACCTTTGTTATATACTTTAAGGCTACGTTTGGTTTAAGGAAAATTGGGTGGAAGGGAAAGTTTGAGGGATAATTGAAAGGAGATGAAATTTTTGACGGATTTCATCTAATTTTTCTTTGTTTGGTGTCATAAAGAAAATATCAAGGAAAATTGATGGGATCCATTTCATTTTTCATAATCATAGAAAGTTTTATGAAAAATAGGTAAAAAAATAAACATTTCATCATTTCATACATTAAATTTGATGACATACATTGATTTTGTTCAAAAAATGCTTATTTGTTTAAGATACATTGAACTTGTTTAATATATGTAGAATCATATTTTTCATCCAATTTTCCATCTAATTGTCTTTCCATCCTATTTTCCATCTAAACCAAATAATAAATTTTACTAATTTTCCTTCAAATTTTTTCGAAACCAAACACAGCCCGACTCCTGACACTTTGATGATTATGATTAGAGTTGGTAAAGAACCTCAACTAATCAATTTTTGGAGCTTTTGCTACAGGGTGGTATAGAGAGATCAGCTACATGGAGCCGCCAAAGCTGACAAAAAGTAATTGCAAAAGTCACCTTACTGCTTGCGAGTACGTACGTAAGGCAATGAAATAAAAGAGGGACACAGTCCAACGTTGTTTCTCATAATTAAATTGTTGGTTTATCTTTGATTGTAACATTATGCTGCAATCCATACTATAAATGAAAAATCTTAGCGAAATAGAAGATTACAGGGTTTCCACTTTTCATGTTGGGACGGCTCATTTTGAAGAGGGGAAACGACACTCCCTAACTTAACCGAGTATTCATTACAAGTTGCAGCATCGGCTGATTAATCAAACTGAATTATTATTCGGTTAATTGAACCGAATTATAAATATTTTGACCGATAACTGAATCAAATTATATGGTTAAAATTAACCAAAAATAAATAAATATATTTTATAAAACCAATATTATTATATATAAAATTTATTTTTTATTTAATAAATTTAATTTTTGGTTAATTCGGTTAACCGAAATCAAAAATTTCTCTTTCATTAATCGAACCGAATTAACCAAATATTTTTTGTTTTTAACCGAATTAACCGAATCGAATTAATTCGGTTAAACTATATCGGTTCAATGAATCAATTTTTACCAAACAATGCTAAACAAGCAATACATTTTTTTGAGAAATAAACATGGACACCTTACATAAAACTGCATAATTTTTAATATTTCTGATTTCTAAATTAAGACATAAACTCTCCCCAAGGATAATTTCTATTAATTTTTTTACATGGAATTAGCTTCTCATATTTATAGTGAATATAAGTTTAAGAGTGATGAATTATTTATTACACTTTGCGCTAAATAATTTATTATATATAAAATATAAAGCGATTGAACCTTTTGATCCCAGGCTTTTATTCAAAAGTATATTAATTGCTTGACATGTGAAAAGCTAGTTTCACCCAGAAATCGTGAAAAGAAGTCGAAGTGTAATTATGTCACAATTTAGATAAAGAGGTATTACGTCACTTCTATATAATATATGGAGAGAGAGGGTTGCTCTATTGTTCATGCTTATTTATTTCCTTATATTTAAGAGAGAAAAAACTAAAAAAAATTCTGTAACACTTCATCACTTCCATCACTAACAACCAGAGCTGTCAAAAAAATGCATAAATCTATTTTTCTTTACTAATTTAGATGTCTTTTAATATTCATTGTTATAAATTCGATATATACAGTTTATCTAGGTTAGTTCGTGCGTATTTCTAACATATTCATATTAGGTGTGATATTATTATGGTTCGAAACTCAGACCTAAAGATTGTTTGATGACACCCCAACCCACCAGACCAACACCATATTGGTCTGAGGTATAAGATTTGTTGAGTATGAAAAAATGTGATTTTATTTATGTGGACAAAACAATATCGCTTTATTTGATTACAAAATAACATACTATTTATGTTAAGAATTTCGGCTAACTAACAAGAGAAAAAAATTACAGAACACACAAGATTTAAAGAAATTCGGCAGTGGACCTACGTCCTCAGGAGCAATATAGCAGCTGTGTATTATTGAATGTGTCGTTCTCTATTAGATTATAGTTACATGGTATTTATTATAGTAATCATATTCCTATATCATACCGAGGGTCGGGCCTTTGGCCCCATAACCCCAAGCACACTTAATCTTGGCTCACAATTATTAGTCTTGTTGTCACCATCCACTGAGATTTATTCCTATGTTACTTTCTGCTCCACTTTGAAATAAGCTCTTTATCAGTATATGATGTATACCCAACAAATCTCCACCTTAGCGAATATTCTATTCATGAGGAGATAAAATCATGGGGTATCTTATTTGTCAAAGTGGCTTAGGGTTCCTTCTCTTCTAACCACATCAAGTATTCAACAAGTCCAAACAATCCTTGAACTTATTTGTAGTATTCTGCTCCTTTCCCTCAGGAAGCCGAGCTAACTCCTATGTATCATTTTTCTTCAAAAACTCCATTTCGTCTACCATTATAACCATTCATTTATCCTTCTCCTAGCTATTGATAGCTCTCTAAAAGGTAATTAGATTTTCACTACTGACGTGAAGTGCATAAGAGACCATGTCTTAAAACCAAATCTATCTGGAGGCTTCACATTGATGCTTTCTCTACCTCTGACCAGATTGTAACTCTACAAATCATCTTTACTTGAGATATCAGGGGTTAAACACTACTACAGATTTGATTTTATGTAACACATATTTTTAATCACATTTAATTATTAATCACGTTTCAAAATCGAAAACGTGATTGCAAATAGGAAGACGACAGCGTTTTTGTGACATATAGTATTAATCACGTTTAATGAAGACAAACGTGATCAATAATAACAACAAAACGACACTGTTTTAGAAACGTGTATTTTTAATCACGTTTTTAAACACAAACGTGATTAATACGAATTACAATGATCACATTTTTTACTAACAAACGTGATCAATAATATATTAATCACGTTTAATAAAGACAAACGTGATAAAAAATAACAACAAAACGGCACTATGTTAGAAACGTGTATTTTTAATCACGTTTATTAAACAAAAACGTGATTAATAATAATTACAATGATCACGTTTAACACTCACAAACGTGATCAATAAAGAATCTACTCTTTGATCACGTTTATCATCATTAAACGTGACTAAAAATACATGTTTATTGTCACATTTGTTATGTTTACAAACGTGATCAAAAATGGTATTATATTTTAATCATGTTTTCAAACATAAAA
>NQLW01000747.1:2925-53587 GCA_002312845.1 Kalanchoe fedtschenkoi
AAAAAATTTAAAACATATAACAAATATACACACTCGATTTAATCATTTTTGGATTGATCCGTCTTAAAATCTTTTCTAGATTTGCTACTACTTTGTGTTATGCTAATTTCACTTTTCTAATAAATTTTCTTTTTACAAACCTATCACTCACAATTAAACAAACCTTTCCATACATGTTTGAATAATCGGTATAATTTGATTTAAATAATTAAAAATAATAATAGATGACATTTTTAAAAGCGCATAAAAAACACAGAAATATTTAAAAAATTATAGATAATAGATGGTGCTTACAAGGTAAAAGCATCGTCTAATATCTGGCCAATTTAATTCAAAAGATTTTAAACAACACTTACTATTTTAAAGCGTCGTCTAAAGTCTCTTTATACAAAGATGACGCTTTTTAAAAAGCATCGTCAAAATTCATATTATACAATAAATGTCATTTTCAACTAATAAGTGTCATCTAAATTCTTTCTACAAGCCCTTTCATGTAGTCAAGGCGATCCGTTGTCAATTTGTGAAAATCTCATTCCACATTGAACCGAAGCCTTTCAAAGTCTAACACAAACCTTACAACAGAGCTTTAATGAAAATGTCTTGTCGAAAATATGGCCCTCACAAGTTTTTTTATTCTGCTGACTCGAGATTTGGAAATATTGCGGCCGTATGCACGTGTCATGTCTCAACCGCGCATGACACTCGTGCGTGGACAATGTCACGTCAGCACTCTTTCTTTCTTTCTTTGTGTGACACGTGTATCTCCCTCGTCATGTCACCGCGTGCGCGACAGTTATCCACTGCGTGCGGCTCTTGCGCTCGGCTAACGTACAATTTTCTATCTGAATTTCTTTCTTGTCCGAATTATGCTTCAAAAATGTCCTGTTTAGCATATTTTTTCATTAAGATCTAAAATAAGCCTGAAATACAAAAACTAGTTAAAATCATTAAATAACACTCAAGAACGATCTAGAATTAGATGAGCTGAGCATGAATGAGACAATCAATTTTGGTCTCATCAAGTTCCCTAATGTCTTTCTCGAGAACTTGTTGACCATTTAACTTCTCATCTAGGCTAACTATACAATTTAAAATCTCCTCTGATTATTCAAGATTGTCTATGTTTTTCCTAGTTAAATAAGGAGGTCCAAAGGGGGCCTCTATCCCTTTCATTATACCAGATATAAATGGCACACATAACAAAGGAGGCAGAGTGAATTTGGATCTCAACATGTAAAAATTGGATAGCAGATTCAATACATTTGATACTCATCTTATTGGTATTCCAATAAATTAAATTTTGCCTACAAAATGGTTACCAAAGTTCAAGCATGCAATCCCACCCAACGGGCAATACTGCTTTACATACCTTATTTAATTTATCCTCATTGAACATATTTTAAATCAACACACAACAATCAATGCGATTCTTACTTATGAACATTTAAATTTCTTGCTGTTTTATTATATTGTTCATTCCTCTAACATGTCAAAAAGCAGTATTCATTATTAATATGTTAAGTCAAGGGGTATCTTTCCGACCTGTTTCACCATTTGAATTGGGTACCAAAATCTGTTCTAGCTGCATCCTTTCATCTTTACTGTTTGGGGTCATAGCTTGCGAGATTGCTTCCTTAAATTTCTTATTTTTCTCTTGCTTCTTATTGGCTTTATTTTGACGATATATTTCCCTTTTGTTGGATTTTCCTACTAAACTTCCTCTCTGTGTAATATATGATAGCTCTAGTTGTATTTTAGGAGACTCCTCTACTTCTTGTATCCATCATATAAGATAGCCCAGTTGCTCTTGATTCACCTGTTCTGAGTTAATCTGCAATTTTGAGGTTGAACTTAACTGCTTGCATTTCGTGTCCTGGGTTGTCCCCCAGCCTTTCATGTTGGTTTTTCCTTGTTCTTGTATAGCCTTCTTTTTTGAAATCTACATTTTCTTCACAGAATCACAGGGATGAAACCATCCCTATGAATATAGGGGTTCTTAGGGCAGTTTTTACTTCCACGTTAGAATGTTTGGCAGCTCTCACATGATGAGGATACCATTCGTATTCAATTGGCTGCGTATATAATTTGTCCCTCAGGCTCTACAATTTCAATATGATCGGTGGATCAATTTTTAGGAGACATCTCCACACAAATGCAATCATATCCATTTGAAACTTTGCCCTCGTGATCACACATCTGTGCAAATAGGTTTCCCCAGAGCGCTTCCAATGTTGTTCAGTGCTGTGACGTTCTAGAAGATTGGGTCGAGTCCCGGGAAATGAGCCCAAATGACTATTTCCGAGCGAGAATCCATTCCTTTAGGCTGTGTTTGGTTTGAGGAAAAGGAAAGTTAGAGGAAAAATGAATCCTTCAAAAAATTTATCTTATTTTACCCTTATTTGGTTTGAGATTAAAATTTTTATAAAAAGTACTAAAACACTCTTTAATTTAAACAAATTTTTCATCATATTTTCCAAATAACTTCCCATTTGGTTTTCCATCCCCAATTTTCTCCAAACCAAACAAAGGATTCATTCTCATTTTCCACCAAATTTTCCTTTCCACCAAATTTTCCCTAAACCAAACAAACCCTTTAGGCTTCGTTTGGTTTAGAGAAAGTTTCATGGAAGGAAAATTAGGTGGAAAGTTAGAGAAATTCTTTATTTGGTTTAGATGGAAAATTTCATGGAAAAAAAGTTTGATGGAAAATTTCATGAAAAATTTTGATTAACAACAATAGGAAATGACATTTTCCTGTAAATTTTCCATGTTAAACAAATAAGTGAAAAATGAAATGAATTCCGTGAGGGATTTGATTTCCATTTTATTTTGCATCCAATTTTCCTTTACAAAACACTTTCCCTAAACCAAACACAACTTTAGTATGAGTGGACAACTATAGAAGAACCAAGGATCCTATGTTAGCACCTGTAGCATGTCCATTTGAGTCTTAAAATTGAATATGAAGAGACAATCTGGGATTGCAAAAACCTTCACATGGTCAATCTCCCCCTAATTCTTCCTTACAAAGCCTTGGACTCAATTTATGTTGGAGTTGAGCCCTATAATCCGGCCAATAAGAGTGAAGTCTCGAGCTCATGTCGATTTTTACCAGACTGCAACATCCATTGGAACCTGACAAGCAAATTGATTTTTCGGCCAATCAGTCAGTACCAGTCTCGCGTTGGATTGTCGGTTAGTCGCTATGACTTGGGCCCATGTCACCACCATCTCACTTAGCCCTAGCCATGATCTAAAGCAGTCCACAATTATCTGAATTTAGTCGCGGTCCAATAAGATTGGTGCTCGCTAGGGATGTAAATATGAATTGAAAATTGAATTTGAGTTGAATTTTCATCACTCAAATTTATTTGTAATAAAATAACTCAACTCAAATTTAAAACAACTCAACCCAATTCAACTCAAATTCAAAATTGTTAATTTGGGTTGAATTTGGGTCAACCCATTTATTTTAATTAATAAAGAAATAAAAAATATTTAAAAAATAAAAATATTTTTTATTTTTAATTTTTTACAATTTTTTTAATTTTTTACAATTTTTTTAATTTTTTACAATTTTTTTAATTTTTTTAATTTTGTAATTCGGATTGTGTTTTACTCTTTGGATCAACCCGAATTTAATTTGTCCAACCCAATGACCAACCAACCCATTAAGTACAATTCAGAACTCTACCCAAATAAAATAATTTAATCCGAATTCAGTTTAATCGGATTTATTTAGATTGAGTTTCAGGACCCCGAAACCCTTACACCCTTCGTGCTGCAACCGAAGACATAGGAAAGAGATGACCATTCCGTAGGCAATGGCAATGTCTACGGAGAAAGTTTCTCACTCTTCCGTCATTAACTGGTTGAAAAAAATTGAGACAACAGTTAAATTCATTAAAAATAAAATAAAACTTCATATATTGTCATATATTTAAATAATGAATTAATTTTTATAGTTGATAAGTGAATAATGAGCTGCCACCCAAATTGTGATCTAATGGTACGGACCACGGACATCATGGGTGAAATCCCTATCTTCACCTCATGAGTTCGAACTCTTGTGTCATAAATTTTCTTAATAATGAGCTTAATAACATTTTTATTTCAGATTGATTAATAAAATGTGATTGAACTCATGTTTGAATGAGTTTATTTCATGAATAAACTTGATAATATTAAATTCATAATTTTGTTAGTCACACTTGTTTGAAAACATTTAAGATCGCCCTAAACTGTTCCCTGCCCTCAACATTTCAATCATGATTATAAATACAGAAAACATTGATAAAAATATTTGTACAAATTTTAATCAGGATTTAGAACAATAAATGTAATTACATGTTTAAATAAATAATTATATTTAAAATAAAAATGATTAAAAATTAATTAAACTTCTAATCATGTTTGTTAACCCAAAATAATAAATTCATTATCACACTTATTCGGTACAAGCGTCTGTAAAAGTGTTCACACTAAAATTTTGTCATTTTACCTTCACATTTGTTAATAAAAAATGTGATAAAAGATAGAATACACAAAAATAATATCGTTTTTGATATTTTTGTTGTATCAGATATGATAAAAAAAATTAAACGTGATTAAATGTCTGTATTTAAAAAAATAAAAATAAATGTCAGTGTGATATTTGATTGAATCTGCACTAGTGCTAACACAATCATATTGAATAAATAAAAATAAGATAATGTTTTTACAATAAATATATAATTATTATAATATATAATTATTTTTAAAGATATAATTAAAAATCAGTATCAAAATGTAATAATTTTAATAAACATTATTAAATTTAATTATTTATGTCTAATTTAATATATTGAATTATGAATTTCAAATTTTGAAAATTGGAGATTTGGTGTTCTATGAGGTTTGAGAGTTAGATTAAGTTTTAGGGTAAGCTAAAGTTTATGAGGTATACGGAGTAATGGGGTTAATTAGATTTTGAAGGGTAAAGGTAAAGGTTTAGGACTTCTAAAGTTTTAAATTTTAATAGTTATTTTAGAGTTTAAGATTTTGAAGGGTTAGAGTCAAAGGGTTTTAGATAGGGGTGTAAGAATGTGATACAATTCAAAATCTAACCCAATTAAACCTATTATATTGAATTTGGGTTGATATAATTTATTTGGGTTGGATTTTGGATTACACTTTTTGAGTTGGGTTGATTTTTGGATTGAACAAATTAAATTCGTGTTGATCGAAATTGTAAAACACAATCTTTACAAATATATAAAAATAATAATAAATGTAAAAATAAAAAAATATAAAATTAATAAAATTTAAAAATAAAAGATTTTAAATTTTAAATTTTATGTTTTGTTATTTTTTTATTATTACTGAAAGTAAATGAGTTGATACAAATTTAACTCAAGTTAAGAATTTAAATTTATTTGAGTTGAATTGTTTTAAATTTAGGTTGAATTATTTTATTACAAATGAATTTGAATTATGAAAAATCAAACTCAAATTTGACCCATAGGCCACAACCCATATTTACACCCCTAGTTTTATAGGTTAGGAGTTGTTGAGGTTATGAGTGAGTTTTAGAGGGCATATGGTTTCCAAGGGTTAAAGTATTAGGGTTTTGATGATTAGAGTATTAGGGTTTCTCAAAGTTTAGGGTTTAGTGATTTAATGAATCTCACGGGTAAGGGTACCAGTGGGTTGAGGGTTAGGGTATTAGTGGGTTTAGGTTTAGAATATTAGGGGGTTAGGGTTTAGAGGATTTGAAGTAAAGAATTTTAGGTGTTAAACAGTAAAAAATAAAGTGATAGATAAATATTCCTCGCCATAAGTATCTAATGCGGCGATTATCACACTATCGCAAAATTCACAATCACATTAAGTGAACTAGACTATGCTTCTTTCTTTTTTCTTCTTCATTTTTTAAAAAGGGGGTCAATAGTGGTTTCTCACTTTCTCCTTTGGTGGCCAGGGGCGTACACCCATACTCACTGCGGGCCAGTTCACGCGCATCTCCATCGTATCTAAGCGTAAATGCGGTACCAGCAGTGCTTAAACCCAGAACATTGGGTTGTTAGACAACACCCAATATCACTAGGCCAACACATTATTGGTTGAACTAGACTATACTCTTCTCCAATTGACCGATTTAATTTATAAGACTCTAGTTCTGTAAAATAAACTCCTACCCAAGAACTTAACTTTACAAATTCAAGTCCATCTATCACATCAATAATCTAGGACAATCAACCGACCTTATACAACCTTGTGGCCCCCAAAAAATCCCTTGTACCCATATATAGGGGTGTAAGGTTTTGGGTCCCAAATTAATCTTATTAAAATGAATTCGGGTTAAGTTATTTTATTTGGGTTGGGTTTTGGGTTGTAATTTTTGACTTGGGTTGGTCTTTTGGGTTGTATAATTTGAATTCGGATTGACCCAAATTGTAAAGCTCAACCCGAATTACAAATATATAAAAGATAAAAATAAATATAAGAAAATAAAATTAAAAATTAAAAATTAAAAAATATTTTTAAATTTAAAATTTTTTTAAAAAAAATTTAGATTTTTTTAATTCCTTTTTAATTTTTTAATTTTTTTTGGATTTTTTTTATTTTTAAAATTTTAAAATTCTTTATTAATAAAAATAAATGGGTTGACCCAAATTCAACCCGAATTAAGAGTTTTGAATTTGGGTTGGGTTGTTTTGAATTTGGGTTGGGTTTGGATTGAGTTATTCTATTATAAATGAATTTGGATTTTGAGAAACCCAACCCAAATTCAAGTTTTGACCCATATTTACACCCCTACCCATATAAACCTTCACTATAAGTTGCGTCCATCAATATTTATCAAAATGTAATGAACATATACTGTTCAATAGGTGATTCTTGGCTCCTTCACTCAATGCAGAAGCTGAATGTTAGAGGCATATAAATTTTGAGTGTATACTATTCGAAATAATGTAAATGATAAAAGATTACTATAAAATTATCCAAGTAAAATTTGATACAAAAATATAAATATCATTTATTTAATATTTCACATAAAAACAATAAATCAAATCATTATTATACTAATTCAAAATATCATATATATCAGTACAAGACTTGAGCTCTGTTTATAGGTTCACATCATTAAAAAAATGAAAAAATTTGTAGTACAGGAAATCAAGTGAAGTGTGATGTATTATGGGAATCTGGAAGTATGTTTATATGTTATGTCATGTGAGATATTGTCATGTGATTTCAATATTTTCATATATCTAAATTTTACAAATTTCTCATTCACATTGAAGTAAATCTTAAACAAATCTATAAAAATATAGTTACAATTTAATTTACATAATTATTTATAATTAAAATGATATTTTTAATCTTAAAACCGTTTTATAAAATAGGACTATTTAATTAAAAACCCTATAATATATACGACTCTTTAAGTTAAAATATTTTACAAAGTCCGGCCCAATAACAATATATATACGACACTTTTAATTTAAAAACATTGTATATAGTGTATTCATATAATAGATGTCGCTTATAAAAACACCAAATATATGTCAAACCACGAACACTGCTTCGTGCAGATGAAGCAATATTGTCAGAGTATCATGAACCATACTCCACATCAAAATGAAGCGATTCATGATCAGACACACCTATCTACGAACCTTCAATGGAGATGCCCTATGTATTGTGAGTACCCGACCAATAAAAGGTAAGCCATCTAATATAATACATATAGTGTCATAGTGCCACGAACCATGCTCCACAACAAAATGAAACGGTTCATGACTTAGACACAAATCTATTTGTGAACCTTCAATGAGATGCCCTAGGTATTGTGAGCGTACCCGAATGAATGGCAAGTTATCTAATTTAATGTAGTACATTTATTTTTTATTTTGAAAAGACGTCGACATCAAGATTTGAATCGTGACTTACAAAATGAATATTCATAAGTTAATTATTTGACTATCATCTTGGTAGCAATTTTACTATTTTACTAATAGAGAAAAATATTTTGAAATTTTGAAAAGAATATATTTTTGGCAAATACTCTACTAAAATGCACTGGAATAAATTTAAAAAAAAAATCTTGAAAGCTAGTCCTATCAAATATCAATCGCATTCCAGGTCAATAAAATACAAATATTCGTATCAAATAATAATTTAAAAATATGTTGTATCCATATTTCAATTTGTAACACAAGTTTAGTCTATCTATAACTCTAACACTCCAGCACAAAATTATGCTTCTTCGCCATGCTCTGATTACCTACCCCCACAACTCCAGTTCCAACCTAACCATCAGCCCTAATTAGCATAGTTATTAAAACCGGACTGGATCGGAAACCGAATCAAATACCGGTCTGATTTATAAATATTATCGACAACACACTAACAGAAATTGAACTTGTGCACTGAAAGTTTTAGGCGATATCAATAACCAAACAAGTTACCAAAGCAAGTTGTTGTATTGTTTACAATTAAAACCTTATACTTTAGATATTGTAAATATAATATGTAATTGAACCAGTGATCAAACCGATTTGAATCACCGGTTTAATCGGAAAACCGAGAACCGGGACTCTAACCGATTCGATCTCCGGTTATGATAACTATGCTAATTAGGATACAAACCCGGTTTGACACTGTTTGTTTAGGCAAACTACGAGAGAATTAATGTTGAATTCTTTATGAATTTATCTATTTTTTCTATTTTTTGAGATAGACAATTACAAAAAAATAATAATATTAAATTTGACTAATTTTGAAATTTATTTTTCTTTTCACCCCTGAGTTTTCTCTACCAAACATCTGTGAACTTTTCGGAATATTTTCCTCTCTCATTTCGGATGAACCAAACAGCACCTTATACTTTAAATAAAGATGAACAGTAAACAACATAAAAAAGAAGCGTCACCAATGTCCGAGGGACATCTATCCTTAAATAAAAGAAAATATCACAAAATTAATTGCGGTTTGGTCCCCATGCGCCCGCAAAACTTTACTATAATAATAATAAAGGAGTAGTGTAATGATGAAGCCCATCAGCGGGGCCAGTGCAAAATGTGACGTGTAATCAATCCAGCGATTTCGGGTAGGCTTTGTCGAATTGTCGCATTTTGCAGGGCAATAATGTAAATTCAGAAACATCTGGGCTCTGTTGTTGTACCCTACGAACATCAACCAATCAAATCAGAATCAGACACGACACTTTCATCCATAAAAGAGTGAGTGCATCTCATTATCGTCTTTTCTAAAAGTAAGTAGTTTGCAAAAGTTTGTCAATTCGACACTTTCCTCCTTCTTTGCTGTTTTTAGTGAATTTTTTTATAAGGGATCAATAGTGATTTTGTATTTTTTTGGTGCCCACTAGTCGCACACCCCTCCGTCTTGATAGTGTAAAAACATAGTCATTGCGGTCAGCTCACGCACACCTTCAGCATATCTAATCGTAAATACGTTAGTAATAGGGCTTGAACCCAGAATTGGGGTTGTTAGACAACACCAAGTACCACTAGACCAACACCTTGTTGGTTAATGAATTATTATTACTCAATTGTTAGCCTAATTTGAATGCATGCTAGACACTAAGTCCATTTTCAATACATGGCATTTCAATTTGCATTATTTTGATGTAAAAATAGTATTTTGTTTTTTTGTATAATATTTTTTCATCTATTATGTACCTGAAGTGATTAGTGCGAAAATATTCAAATTTTATTTTAAATTTCAGTAATATTTTTATTACTTTCTTGATATTAGTAGAATTCATATTTGGAAATAAATTTTAAGAATAAATCACAAACTAATACAGATTTATAGATTCAATTATCAATATTATCACAAAGCATAATAATAATCAAATTATAAATAATCACTTTAAAAAGACTAAAAATAATAAATAACCTAATTCAGATATAGCTCATTATCGTTATAATCAACGTTCTAAAATGTGCTCCAGGCGGCCACTTAGACGTTGAGAGGCTGTCAAACACCCCGACTTTGTGTTAGGCGCTAAAAACAACCTAATTAGGTCCACACCACCAGCCTAATTAGATCAACACTTATTAATCTCCGATTAATCAGTCAAATAAAAATTAGAAATAGTAATGACATAATTTAATATTTTAACTAACAAAAAAATTGAGACAGAGGCTCAAGCCCGACTAAATGCATGCGTGCCTTGTTTTATGTTTCCAGCGTCTCAACTATGTACTTATGCTGCCAGCTGGTAGTAGTTTGGACTTGATTTAATTTGAAGATTTAATAGAAATAATGATATTTTTTTAATTATTTATTGAATATTATATATATGTATGTATTACCATCTAAGCATTTGATTAATCATTCCGACTAATCTATGTGTACTCGATTAGTCGCTAGGCTCCATGTCAGCCGCGTAGTACCGCCTAACTACTTTTAGAACATTTGTTATAAAGTACAATTAATTAACTTTAAAAATGACTACTTAATTTTTAAATATAAAATATCAAAATATGATAAAATGGCCGATTAGCCATAGTAACTGTAGTTATTGGTTAATCGCTTAAATAGTTAAGGTTCGGTTACAGTTCAATTTTCCTAAACTCGAATTTTCACTCTAATGTATGAGTTTTCAGTTCTCAATTCTCTGATCGCATCAAATTTTGAATTATGCATCAAAAGATTAAAACATGTACCAAATTGAAGAATGCACCAAAAGACGGTGGACGCAGAATCAGTGCGGATTTTTAAGATTTTAAAAATTAACAGAATACTGACGATTTTCATCTCTCTGGACAGTGAAAGTTACTCTCTCCGTCTTTTTTTACATGTCCTTTAAGGTTAATTTGAGTAGATTTAGGTGAAGTTAATGCTAGTGGTTGAACAAATTTAATAAACAGGTGGTTAATATTTTTATAATAAATTTCGTGCAAAAAGTAAAATTGATATTACTGGTGAGAAATGAGTTTTTCATTGATTATGATAAAGAAGTGATTAATGTTTGACGTTTTAAGGTATTTGTTGATATTAAATACGCATTGAAAATTATTAAGTGATAAATAAAGATGGATAAAATATTCGATTAAGTGACATGTATAAGAAGATAGAGAGGGAGTATTCTCTTTCTGGATTCATGCGACGTTTCGAAGCGCGTGAAGTGTTTCTTCGTATGACAAAGGAATTAGACGTTTATTTGTTTTCTTAATTAATTGATAATGGCCAACATTTAGATTTTGATGTTATCTTATCAGTTTTTTTATGTGTTTGTATTGAATTATTATTATTTTTAGAAACACAAATAATCTGATGTAATTAGTCATTGTCAACTATTAGGAATGATTCTTAATTTACTTATCAAATTGGTTTTCAACGTCCCTTATAAATATTTTGATTATTATTATTATTTTTTATATGTTTGTAGAAATTTTATTCTCTCACTGACCCACAAATGTTCTTTCATTACAACCCAAAAATGAATATTTAAGTTATTTCAACTATAATAAATCTTGAAAAAAAAACCATGTTTATTTTTACAAAGAAACGCTCGGAACATGGGTTAGGTGTTCATTAACGCCGCAATTGGCTATTCTATTCTTATTTAAAATTAATAATTTAATCATTAGGTATTTGCTGTTCAATAAAATTATAAATTATTTTGAGTTGGTACAATTATTTACCATAGCGGCTAACATTGCTTTTTAAAATTATGCTAAATAATTTTAATTAAAAGATTCGAGAGAATATTGAGATATAGAAAACTTCCAAAATTTTTTTTTGAATAAGGGAAAATCATAAAAGGATATTGAACTATCATTACTTATTCCATTGCGATCCAAACTTTCACGATTTTCAAAAAGGTGAGATGAAAAAAAATTTAGACTAATTTTTTGAAATAAAATTTACTGTTACACTCTTAGAGTAATATTATTACAAAGATTCAGATTCATGTGCGAAAATTACATCGTTTGATTATCGAAATAAATAATATTGTTTTACGCACATAAACAAAATGACGTCTTTTCATCCTCAATCATTCAAAATTCTCAACAAATTTAATAAGATAAATTATATTTAAGAAATTAAACAAATTGATTTTAAGCGTCATACAAAATCAGTTCAATTTTTTTTCATCACACCATTTTTAAAAATTATGATAGTTTGGACCGTAATTGAATAAGTGATGGTAGTTCATACTTTTTGAATTTTGGGAAAAAACTCAAAAGGGACCTTGAACTAACACCACTTACCCAATTGCGGTCATAACTACCACGATTTTTTAAAAAAGTGCGATGCAAAAAATTGGACTGATTTCGAATGATGCTTAAGACCAATTTATTTGACTTCTTATATAAAATAGATTTTATTAAATTTGTTGAGGATTATGAATGAGTGAGTATGAAAAAACATAGTTTTGTTTATGTGTGCAAAATAGTATTGTTTATTTTGATAACTAAACGACGTAATTTTCGCACACGAATCTATGTCTTGTGATAATATTAATTTTTATTTTAAAAAATCAATCTTTTTTTTCATCAATTTTTTTGACCAATGCACGAGCGGAAACCACCGGATAAACCTTATTATTACTATAATGTTGTTAATATTATAAGATGATGATTAAATAGAGTCAACCATGGACGCCATAACAACACCAACTAGAAGATAGATTTTTTCTCCTCTACTCCCCACCTCTTTACAGTTGCTTGCCTCTCATCCAATCTTCATCTCCATCTCCATCATCATCATCTCCATAACTAAATACACTCATAATCTCTGAATTTCATATCCATCTCTTCCCACCTCCTTTTGTTTCCTCTCCAGATCTTCTGTAAGTCGAGCAACCGAAAACAATAGAACAGCGACCAACTGAAGGAGCGAACCACCACACAGAGTCTCTTCTGCTCTGTTTTTCTCATTTTCTTCTACGGTTTGTTTTGGGTCGGGTTGCTTAAATGGATGCGGATCTCCAGCAAGCGCACCAGTTCAACCCGATTGCTGCTGGCTGCGGCCTTACCCGCTACAAGTCCGCCCCCACCTCCTACTTCTCCAGCTTCGTCATGGACTACAAAGACGTCCTCCGCCCCCCTCCTCCCAAGCCCCTCAGCCCCCAGTTCGACCGGATTTTCGCACAACTAGCTGCCGAAATCTCCGGTGATCACGCTCTGGACGTGGAAGCTACTATGCCAGTAGCAAAGCACCAGATCGAACAACCAGAGCAGTTGATGATGGCTTCTTACACGCCCAGCGCTGCTCTCCCACCTCCCCACCCTCTCTCCAGAACTAGCTCCGGAGTGGACGCTTTCTACAGAGGATTGAAGCCGTCCGCGCCGCCGGTCCGGATTCCGGTGGTGGAGAAGCAGAGCTCCGGCTCAAACCTCGCCCGACACAACAGCTTGCCGTCTGGTCTCTTCTCCCAAATCGACGTCCACAACGGTAGGGTACATCTTCGTCTTCGTTTTATTCTTCCAGCCGAATTTTTCTGTCTGAATTGTTACTTGCTTTTTACAGTTGCGGCGGCCTACTTCGGTGCTGGAAGCAGTCAAGCGAACTCGTCGACTGGTTTGATGTCTGCCTACTCCGGAATCGGAGACGATAATACGAAACAGAGCAACCCCGAGGAAGCTGACGACTACATGATCAACGGGTTCTGGAACGACTCACCCTCAACTAAGAAATTATTGACAGGGGTGAAAAGAGAGCGCGCTGAAGACGAGTTCCTAATGGGCGGCGTTCTGGACGATGTCAAACCTTTTTCCGGCGAGTCCAGCATTCCGGTCAGTAACTTTCCTGCATAGAAAAGGTCCGATCTGAATCATGTGGGGGTGGTGCGTCATTGTAATTCCTGTGGTTTAACTGAAATAACACAGGGTGGTGAGGCGAAGAAACCAGGGCTGCTGTCGCACCACCTGAGCTTGCCCAAGTCGTCAATGGAGATACTGTCGGCCATGGAGAAGTTTCTGGAGCTGCCGGACACGTCGGTGCCGGTGGGAGTCCGGGCCAGACGAGGTTGCGCCACGCATCCTCGTAGCATTGCCGAACGGGTAAGTAAAGTTTATACCCCTGTTACAACTTTACTAGTAGTAAGTAATGAAAAATTCATGGGTGGACATTCACATTATTAGAATGTGGTAAGAAGATTTTTGAAAAATCAAAATAATATGTGACGGTTTTTAATTGGTTGTAAATTTTTTTTGATTTTTCAATGCGTTACTTGGTTGGTCATACTGTCACGTGAAACTATTCCATTGATGAGTCCTCAATATGTATGATTGTTGTGTCTTACTATTTTTGTAGGTGAGGAGGACCAAAATTAGTGAAAAAATGAGGAAACTGCAGGAGCTGGTTCCCAACATGGATAAGGTATGTTCGATTCTATCTAATCAATGTCGACATTTCAAGAAACCCCAACACTCTGAATTAGGAAGTAAATTCCCCAAAATCCAAGCTTTCTTCGGACATGGAAATTGCCGTGGATAGATGTTTGCTGAATTTTGGGTGATAAATATAACTGTCGCACATGTACGAGCCATGTCAGTCAGGCAAGACATTTATTGAGTGACTTTTTTTCGTATTTGGCCAGCAAACAAACACATCGGACATGCTGGACTTGGCGGTGGACTACATAAAAGATCTACAAGAGAGAGTTCAGGTACAAGGTTACTACTGCATTACAACTACTACTACAACAACTAAGTGTTGAGAATTCCGGTTAATTTACCAAGAAAAAAACAGTAAAGAACACATAAAATTTAATGAGATTCGATAGTGTGCTTACGTCCTCGGAAGCAAAATAACAGCTGTGTATTATTGTGAATTAGCCAAAATTCTCAACAACAAGTAACAACGTCCTTCGCTGCTTGTTGCGGGCTCATTTTGATTTTTGAGCACATTGTTAACTTCTTCTTCTCCAACTACTGAATACTGCAGATACTCAAAGCGTGCAGCGAGAGGTGCACTTGTTGATTATGGGCAAGCTTCAAGGTGCTGAGAACGGGCCTGGGTAGGTTTTTTGGCACCAGCGGGTGGCATAAAAATGAATCAGAGGTGCGCACAACGCAGACGCAGACGCAGCAGCAGAGGCGCAAATAATCGAGTTGCATTTGTTATATGCAAACTCCTCATTAAATCCAAAGCTTGATAGCAAGAGAATTACTTAACTATTAAATCAGTTGCTCTACCAAGCCTTAGCCATGTATGAAGTTGATTAGTTTCCTCTCTCTCGTGAAGATTTGAAGCTCATCCCCACCAACAAGTTTATTTTAAGTGGTGTGATAATTATCCAATGCTCATGGTTAGTTCCGCATTCAAAATCAAATAACTATAAGCAACCAGAAGATTACACCTATGTTTATAAGATATGTAGAGATGTTGGGATAAGACTGTTACAGACGAGATACACAACATTTGCTGAAAGTATGGATAACGAACTGGCTAGATTCCCAAAGATGAATTTCAACAGAGTAGACATGGTAAGCTTCAAACAAATTATATACTAAAGTTATTATAGAAATTCGAGTTTATTCTTACATGTCATGCAGATAACAAATAAATCTTTTCCCAATTTACCAATCTGAACACTTACGACTGATGACATTTGATCTGAAAAACGGAACAATCGATGTAATTGACAATTTTGCAACTGAAGTGCCTTTTGAAAATAAATATGACACAATACCATTCTGTGTTTCCATTATGCACGCAAAATACTAATGTCAGAGTGCAATGAAGATAGAGATCGGATTGAAGAGTTGATTTCTGATTTCATGAATCTGTCAGAATCACAACGAAATGAACTCGTTCAGCTATACCTGTCTGAAGGACCAACACCACGACGTACATATTAAATTGGTAACAAAAAACTAATGAATTATGTATTTTGAGCCGTGAACTCATTTTGAGCGCATTATGTATTTTGAGCACTGAATTAGTAACCACAGCCCGCACACTGTATTTTGAGCATTGTGAACTAGTATTTTTAGCACTTTTCTTTCGAATGCATTATGATAGCATCAAATGTATTTTAGCACTGTGTTTATGAAGATAAAGTACAAACTTTAAAGTACATGAAAATGTAAACACATAAATAACACAAAAGTACAACATGAAAGAAGTACATTAAATTATAAACGCACAAAAGGCCCAAAGGTACAAGTCATTCTGGACGCACACTATAATTCACCAGAGAATGAACTATCACTACTGTCGGAATTATCTTTATCTCTATTGACAACATTGTCAATGTTTTTCAGTGGACAATTACGCGAGTCATGGTAACCCATCTTCTTACAAAAAACACATTTTTGAGGAGCCCTATTGGTCAGATAACCACATCTAATAAAAAATTTGTATGAGCAAACAAAATTCTGATATGTTATGTCATAGGTGACCTGATACAAAAAATATGAATACAAACCCTAACGGATTCGTATCTTAATTATTAATATGAATACAACTATACTTCTATTAATAAACAAAATTTAAAAATTAGAGACTAAAAACAAGTTTAAATTTGGGTGGAATTCAATTTCGGTCCACTCAAATCACTTTACTTATATCAAAAGATCAACATAATTTATAATATTATGCCAAAAGAAAAAAACAATTCAAATAAGTTAGAAGTAAAGTGAAGAATTATATTGCAAATTAGACCCCACAGAGATGTGTTACAGTTCCATTGAATTTATGCTATTTATAATTTTCAACACATGGTAAGTATCTATATATGGAAAAATAAGGGAAGGAGCCATTGGACAAGGGCATCTCCATCAAAGCGTTATGGAAGAGGTTTATGTCAGAAAATGAAACTTATCCGGCATGAAGTTTCAATATGGAAGACAGTTTATCCTCTTCTGACACTACTACAGATCGGGGCTTATTACCACGCTTATTCGAAGGCTTTCACCACGTTTCACAAGCGTGGTGAATACGACCGTCGTAATTGATAAAGTACAGAGCGTCGTAATAGGTGGTATACTTATTACCACGTTTAGAAGCGTGGGAATAGGTATACCACCTATTACCACGTTTTTTGAGTAAAACGTGGTAATAGATGCATTTATTTTTTTTTAAAAAAATTAAATTACAGATTAATTGAATCCATAATTTAATATATGTTAATTATTAAACAATTTTATAATATATACAATTTTATATTGGAACAATTCTCTACCCTAATTTTATACCCACTTCACAGAGTTTGAATATGCAAGGAAAAGGCCAGAGTTTGAATTACTAAACTGTCTAAGCATTTGATATTCATTCTGTAACGTGGAAAGCCTCTCCTCGAGCTCAGAGTTCTTCTTCTCCAAATCCTTCACCCTCAGCTCCAACTCAGTCAGATACACCTTCTTCAACTCCCTGGCCTGCTGCGCCAAGACCCGGTTCCTCAACAACCTGCAGCCAACATTTCAAACACAATCCAAGGCTCATATACTGTAAAACCTTAATTACCACCGTTCAACAAATCAAAATAACATGAGAAATCAGTCAGCATCAAGTATTGAGTTTCTCAATTGTTTTCAGTACCTTTTCAGCCGCTTATGTTCCTTTTCTGCTTGGCTTTTCCCTCTCTTCCTCTGACCTTCCGCTGCCAGCTGAGTAGGCTCCTGACCTCCTCCTGAACCTGCTCCCTTGCCTGACCTCCTCCTGAACCTGCTCCCTTGCCTGAGTTTGAAGGACCAGCCGCCTCGCTCCCCAAGTCCGGAACTCTCATGATCTCATTCTCATCATCAGAGCTCACAAACAATGCACGACCTAACCTCGAAGGAGCATTTCAAGTTCAACCAACTGATGAGTAAAGGTGCAAAGTGCAAAACCTCACCTTCTTTAACCTCAATCTGCAGCGCCGAGCTCGACAACCGCTCGCTGCTCGACGGCAGGGAGCTCTCGCTCCGTGATCTTGCATTTCCGGTGGCAGAGAAAACTCCCCAAGGCAAAAAAAAAAAATTAGACAAAAGCTTCAAGTGTTGAAGCATGTGCAAAAGAGCGGGATATGGAAACTGGAAAGTGAGGTACGGAACTAGGGACAACCTATTACCACGTTTGTACTAACAAGCATGGTAATAGGTTCATTTATTACCACGTTTCTTATTACAAGCGTGGTAATAGGTATAGGTTATCTATTATCACGCTTTTGGTATTTTTTAAAAAATATAAAACGCGTGGTAATAGGTTGTTTTATTACCACACTTTTATTTTAAAATTTGTAAATTCAAAATTTGTAAGCGAGAAAGAGTATTAAAATATATTTAAATAAATTAGTATACTCTACTGCTTTTAATATATATTTTCTAAACATTTATATATATTAATTTTATTATATGTAATGTTTAATTTAAATATGACACGCTTTTCTCTGAATTATCACCACGCTTATTATCCAAAACGTGATCAACATTAGATAAGATTAATATTTATTTTAAAAAAATCATTTGAGTACCTATTACCACGCTTCTTAAGAAAAAATGTGGTAAAAGAATTAATTATCACCACGTTTTTTATCTTAAGCGTGGTGATAAGTTCATATATTACCACGTTTTTTATTACAAGCGTGGTTATTAATAATTAGATTTTGTTTTATTTCATTTGAGTTGACAATAATAGGTTCTTAACGTAATAGCTTAGTAAAAAATATTCATTAAATTTTTTACCTCGATTTAAAAAAAAATAGTGCTAACAAAATTCTAATTGAAAAAGAAAATATTTTATTTAATTAACCAATTACCACGCTTTTCAACAATAAGCGTGGTAATAGACTAATCAATAGAAAAATATTTTATTTAATTAACTTATTACCACGCTTGTTGATGAAAAGCGTGGGAATAGGTTGAATACCTAAAACGATGAGTTTTAACCGTTATTTATTACCACGCTTTTGGAAAAGAAAGCGTAGTTATAAGTAACGATCAAAACAGCTACAGTTTTAAACTTAACCTATTACCACGGTTTCCTTTTCAAATCGTGGTAATAGAACATGCCTTAATCCCGGGTGAACTAATTACCACGCTTTATGTGATTATTTACTACGTTCATAATAATAAGCGTGGTAAAATGTTAAAGCGTGGTAATTGAAAGCGTGGTAATAGGCAAAATCTGTAGTAGTGTGACATGATACCGCTTCATCTGCATGAAGCGCTCTATGAAATATATACGACGTTTTTAACTTGAAAACGCCGTATAATGGATAGACTTTATACGACGTTTTCACATTAAAAACGTTGTATATGTAATTGCTGAATACTTTTTACGCCGTTTTAAACTTATAAACGCCGTATATGTATTTAAAAATTTTTAAATGAATTGGACTGGACTTATACATCGTTTTCAGATTATAAACGCCATATACAGTTAGATTTAAATATTAAATACTTTATAACCGTTATAGTTTACGTTAAAAAATAACCGTTGAAATTCAACGTATAAAAAATTACTGTTACAATAAATTTATCAAATAAAAAAATTACTAAAATTTTATTTTTCAACTATAAATACTTAAGTAATTCACACACTTCACCTCATCACTTTCTCCATTCTTTCTCAATCTTTCAATTTCTCAATATTCAAAATTTCTCAAGCTCTAGCAACATACAAATTTTCTCAAGCTCAATTATTTTTCAAATGAGTGATAATCCATTTCGAAGATGATTCACAAATTTTATGAATTCCCAAAATTGTAGAAATTCATCACCGCCATCCAATTTTAATTCACAAAATTCTAGAATTCCTCCTACTCACAACCGATTTCCATCTACGCCTCCTACTCCGCAACATATTCATTTTATGAATTCTTTTACATATCCACTATTTTCATATCCTTTTTTTCTAATTCTTCTCTTTCATTTAATCCAGGTTACTATGCCGGATATAGCCAAAATATTATGTCACGTCCTTCAATTGCTCTACATGCTAACCGTCTAACAGAAGGAGATCAAGAACAAGTAATAGTCGCTGAAAATGAGGTTCCACCCACTGTTACACAAGAAAAAAATAGTCGTTCTGTCAAGTGGAGTGCTAAGGAGGAGGATATATTAATCAGTTCATGGCTAACCATAAACAATGATTCTGTAATTGGAAATGCTCAAACCAGAGGAAGCTTTTGGGGCCGTGTGACGGACTACTTAAATACGTACCGCAAGACAAAATTGAAAGAGAAGAACCTCAAATAAGGTCACATTACCACTTCTTGATGCCACAGGTAAATGAATTTAATTGTTATTATAAACAAATTATATCTGATCATCATTGTGGGTGGTCAGATAACCAAATAATAAAGGCAGTGCGATTGAATTGGAAAAATACTCCTAAGAACAAACAATTTCCATATATGCATATTTGGAAAATCGTGAAGGATGAACCAAAGTGGGCTGCACAAATTGAAGCGCAAAATACATCAAAAAAGCAAAAACAAGTAAATCTAGAGCATATACCTCATCATCCAATCGTGATGCCGAGGAATACTGTTTTGGAGGTAATGAGTCATAGAGTCGTCCAATTTTTTTTTTTTTGAATAAAAATTTTTTTATTCAAAGCAGATAAAAGACAAGAACAATTATCCAATCCGACACTAAGCTGTGCGATTATGATCTAAAATTATCAACGCCCGAACATGAGCACTAAAATCAGACCACGATGAAGAGACCTTGCAACCCGAGGTTGGAGCATCTTTCGCTAAAACATCCGCTACCTGATTAGCTTCACGATAAATATGGCGAACTCTTGCACCCCTTGAAACCTCTCGAATGCTACGCAACAGATAGCAACACTCCCACGGGCAGGATTTCAAATTATTCACCGCATCTGCTAAGACTGAGGAATCCGTTTGCAACTCCGAGATCTCTAAACCTGCCGCATAAGCCTCCCTTAAACCCCGCAAAGCAGCCATAAACTCCGCTACTGTGTTTGATAGGCCTGGATCGAAGCGAGCTGAAAACAAGAGCTCGTTTAGAGAGTCGTCCAATCGGTCAGAAGGCTGATGAACAAAAATTGAAAGAAAAAGGAAAGACAAATATTACTGAATCAGTAAATGTAGAATTCGAACACCAATGGAAAAGGTTGGAAGAACTTCAGCCACAAAAACTAGTTGTTCTGAACGAAATTAAGAGTAAAGTAAATGATGATACACTTCGTGCCGACTACGAGATACTGATGTAGGACACAACTGCAATGAATGACCAACACTTTGCCATTCACAATCATATGTGTTCAATCATCAAAGCCAGACATGACATTCCTTAATTTTATGCACTTATCAAATGTAAGTCTGAAATTATTCTGAGTAAGAAATCTAATCTTTCTACAAGTATCTCATATTCAATAATACTAGCCGTTGAAATGAAAATTTAACTCACATTTGATGTGATTACTAGTCGTTGTAAAGTTTAAAGTGAATACTAGTCGTTGCAACAAAAAGTGTGGCTCACATTCAATGAAAACTAGTCATTGTAATAAAAAATGTGGTTCAAATTTAAACCTTGTGAATTTGTACAAGCACTAAAACATTATACTCTCATTTTGTCTCTTTATCTAAACCTTGTGAATCAAAATGTCTCAAAACTCAGTGTGCAGATGACACTGATGAGCAAATGATGCTCTTGCTTCTAGAAGAGTAGCAACAAAGAGAAGCAACCAGTATAAATCAACACCCTCGAAGATACATCGAAAGGGAACGTGAGGTTGGGAATGATCGTGTTTGTAGAGATTATTTTGTTAATCAATCGATGTACCCTCCCGAGGTGTTTCGACGAAGGTTTCAAATGCGAAAGGAGTTATTTATTTGCATAATGAGTGATATTTCAAATAATGATGTCTATTTTCAATAGAGAAGTGATGGTCATAGAAGAATGGGATTCTCATTAATTCAAAAGTGTACTGCCGCTATTCGTCAATTAATCTATGGAGCTCTGACCGATCACTATGATGAGTATCTTCGAATGGGTGAAACAACAACTGTTCAATATTTATTCAAATTTTGTCATTATCTAATACAAGTGTTTGGAGAGAAACATTTGAGAAGGCCAATTGATGTTGATGTTCAACGACTACTCCAAATGTATTCAGATAAACATGGCTTTCTTGGAATGTTGGGCAGTTTGGATTGCATGCATTGACAATGGAGAAACTGTCCAGTGGCGTGGAAAGGACAATTCACATGAGGCGATTATGGAGTTCCCATAATATGCTTGAAGCAGTGGCTTCAATAGACTTGTGGATATGGCATGTATTTTTTAGTGTGGCTGGATTGAACAACAATATAAATGTGCTCAATCAGTCACCATTGTTCAATGATGTACTGAGAGGTGTTGCACCTACAGTTCAATTCACGGTAAATATGTCAACATACACAAAAGGCTATTATCTAACAGATGACATATATATATCCTGAGTGGAGCACATTTGTCAAAAAAATTTCTCATTCGGAGGATCCAAAATGGAAAAAATTTAAAGAGAAACATGAGTAGGCAAGAAAAGATCTCAAACGTGCTTTTGGAGTTCTGTAATCTCAGTGAGCTATTATACGTGGTCATGCACGATTCTGATATAAAAATCATTTACGTGATATAATTTATGCTTGTATCATTTTGTAATCTCGAGTAGTTGATGCATCAGGCCCAAAAGAAGCGGGATCAGGCAAAACAGTAGAGGAAGCGAAATGAACGACCAATAAGGGAGCAGTTGTAGCTAGTAGGCGCTTATGTGTATTGCAACATGCACAACCATAGATGGGTAGTTGAGTAGCAATGAAAAAGGTTAAATCAGAACAGGAATGATGCATCGTTATAGTCACAAAATAAAAGCTAGTTTCATTAAAAATTACATGGCAAGAAATGATAATTTATCTTGGTGATTAGACCATAACACCGGTAACCTTTGTGAGAAGAAGGATAACCGGGAAAGATACAAGCAACAGAGCGAGGTGCAAGATTTTAAAGGTTTGTGGTAGCGGTATTAGGGTAACATAGGCAACGAAAAACGCAGAGACGTTTATAGGTATGCGATTGTTAGTATAAGAATATAATAGTTATGTAGATACGGGAGAGTTAATGGGTGGACGGTTTAAAAGATATATGGAAATTGATAGCGCTTTGTCCCAAAAGGATGGTGATATGTTAGCTAGAATAAGGAGTGTACATATGATGATATTGATAGTGCGAATGATCCGTTCGGCTTTCTCGAGGAGAAGAGTGTGAACAAGAAAGGCACAAAGTGATACTTTGAGTAGTGAGGAATTCAGAGGTACAATTAGTAACAAATTCTCGTCAATTTTTGGCTAGAATGGTGGAGTTGAATTGTGTGCGGGCGTGGAAAAAAATGAAGGAAAGTTTCAAAAATATAAAACTTGTGCTGCTAAAGTGGGAAGGTCCGAAGAAAATTAGTATATTTATCGAGAATGATGAGGTAGTATTGGAAACCAAAAGAGTTTAATAAATATCACAATGTAAACGTTCAAATGTTTTGCATGAAGATGAAGTAGAGTGATTAAAGGGAGGGCGAACATGTTTTCCTAATTAAAGTGTCGCCTCCTTGATGGTCAAGCCATCGACATCAGAGATTCATGGAGGCTAATGCGAGAAAAGTGTACCAAGTAAAGCACTCGGGGGGATTGAAGGTGTAATAATCACCTCTACTATTGCCGCAAAGAGTCTTGGTTTTGGTGCGGAGGTCCTTAATGGAGCATTATTAAAATATACACATTTTTTGGACAGAGATTTGGCCAAAAAACTAATCAGAAACTAGTCAGAAAAATGAATTCTTGTCATTTTCCGACCATAGTTTTTGGCCAAATTAACCGGAACGAGGCTCTTGAAAATATTTTCAGCCCCTTTATGACCATTTTTTGGTCTCTTTTATCTGTGACATAGAGGTCGATCCGTTTTTCTGGCACTTTCCAACCAATTTTTTATTTATATTTTAGTGTATTTTTTCAGTCATTTTTCTGCCAAATTGAGCTTTCGGCCACTTTTTAGCAATAATATAGAAAATTTTTTTTGCCAAAATTTAAATTTTGAATTCAAATCTTAAAATTTAGTATTCAATTTAAAAATATAAATTTATAATGTTAATTTTAAAATAAATTATTTAAATTTAGAATTAAATTTTAATTTAATAATTATTAGTATTAAGAAAATTGTTTATTAGTTTTTAAATTATGACATATACAGAGGTTTACGATGTACAAAATTATGTTTTTGAGTTATTTTCAATGTTGCGTCGATTAACTTCAATTAATTAAGAGAAAAGAATGAACATAATTGGAAGTTGCATTTGTGTAAGAAGAAAATAAAGGACTAAAAGTAAATGTGGTTATTTTTGTGTAAAAAGTTAGAAGAACATAGAGAGATAAATGTAATGGTAGTAGAGAATAAGAATGAAATTGTATTCAAAGAGGGGTTGAGAAATAAATGTGTTATATGAGGTTGTGTTTGTGGAGATTTATTTTTGTTTAGGGATAAATATATACGAACTGTCTGGTGTAGTTGATCAATGGTAGATAAAATGGCATTTGATGAATCTATGGCAATTTTGATAAGCCAATAGGAAAGAAGCATTTTTCCGGCCAATTTCCAGCCATTTTTCGTCCACATATGTTTGTTGATGGAGAATGCAGACCGTTATGTGAATTTGATTGATAATCCCTGTGAAATCTGGTTAGCCAATATACAATGAATATTTTTTCGGCCATTTTCAACTACTTTTTGGTCACTTTTCAGCCACATGCGATTATTGATGGAGAATGCGGGCTGTTAGATGAAATTGACCGACAATCCATGTGAAATTTGATTATCAAATAGAAAATGACATTTTTTTGCTATTTCTGGCCATTTTGCACCTAACTTTTTTATTTATTTTTAATGATATTTTGCAACCATTTGTGGCCACTTTGCGGTCAAATTTTTTATTTACTTTTAATCTTTTCCGGTCATTTTACGCCACCTTTTTTAATTATATTTTCCGGCCATTTTTTTTTGATCATTTTGCAACCACTTTTGTAGTGATGTTTTTCTGCCAATTTTCTACCAACTTTTTTAACTTATGTTTAATCCTATTTTATGACAATTTTCGGCTAGTTTTTCATTATATATAATTTTTATTAGAAAATATCAATTTTGACCAAAATTTGGTCTAAAACTTGTCGAAAAATTGTCGTAAATTTTCGATCAGTTTTTGGCCAATATGTTTTAAACTGAAAACATACATTTTTTTGTAATGAAGAAACCTTTAAGATTAAATGCAATAGAACAAGAGTTCACGAGTAAATCGTCCAACAGAGAGAACATTTTTGACCAAATGAGGAATAATATTTAATGAGAAGGTTTGGATTGGTATAGAAATATGTAAATGATTCATTGCCAACAGTAACAAGCAGTGGGAAATGTAAGGTTTGAGGGGAATAAGTATAATGGAATCAGTAGACATGAGTGAGGATGATCTAGAATTCACTGCCCATTTATAACAAGAACTACTGAAAGATTTAATGGACAGAATGTTCATTGCAATGATTAAACCTGAGGAGTCCCAAAAAAATCACAGGCACAGATGGAAGTCCATTCGTGACATGGTCCTGTGGTTGCGCTGTCGGCCATGGACTGAGGAGCCTGAATTAAACATTGCACTAGGAGTCGATCAAGTGGGGCGACCAGTATGACGGAGAGCCAGTAAAGCAAACCCATGGCTCTCCAGTTGATGGCCTGCCGAACAGAATAGTAGGATATGACCCTCGTTTTTGCCAGGTTTTATGGGTCATCGACACCATTTTGGACATCTCCATTGAGTTGTTAGTACCTGCCACCGCTATTATTTTGCTGGTCCGGACAGCCAGGATAACCAAAATGCGAGCTTGATGGCGCTCCACTATTACGTGGAGCAGAGCAGTGCAGTAGCGGTAGTCATGCTAGACTCGTTGGCGATCTTCTACTTCATCATGGATAAAATAGATCACATCCTCAAGAAGTTGGGGAATGGGTCAAGCTGAGGCATTAGTTGTGCAGTGACAGAAAAGTTCAGATTCAATCCCTAAGGTAGTGTTTCTGAGTCAGAGTTTGGAAGGAAAGGGAAGGATTTGCAGCTGTTCATTAACAAAAGTGCTGTTCCCGAGTTTTTAAAAGATGAAAAGGGAAGGATTTGGGGTTGCCAAATACCTTCAAATCATCCTTTTCAAATCCTTCCGATTTGGAAGGATTTGGGGTGATTCGTATTAAAAAGACAATTTTGCCCTTTATTTTCTTTTATTTCTTAAATTATTAGAAGGGTGTTTACGTAAATTAATATTAATTTATACTCTCCTTCCCTTTCTCTCGCACTCAGGAACACACTTTTCCTCTCTTTTCCTTCAATTTCTTCCCAAATCCATTCTTCACTCTGTAACAACATTTTTACTTCTCCGTTCTTTTCTTTTCCTCTCATTCCCTTTCTCTCTAAACTCGAGAACAAAGCCTAAAGAACATTGAGAATAAGAGTTTTCTCGAAGACTACCCTCTGCTCCAAAAAAGATGACTTTCTTTGTCATGGAAGAGATTATTTATGGAAATTCTTGTCTTCTACGCAATTTGTGTGAGTTCAACAATGATCTCAAATATTTCTTCGCACGGGGTCAAAGTCATGTTGACGGTTGTGTTTAGGATTGATGATATTGTCGATGAAGCTGAATAGATCGTACTAAGCGAAAAAGATGGTGAAGAGAATACTCCACTACGAGTAGTTGATGACGTTAGAAGCCAAGGTTTCCATCGACACCGAGGTGGTGCCAGCGATAGGGATTGGGAGAGTGTGATGAGCTATTTTACTTAATATTGGTAAGGTGGTTGATTGCGTTAGAGGAACAATGAAGGAGGAACTGGGGTAATGTTCATGGTGATCGGCAATCAGGAAGAGAGGCGTAGAAACGAGCCTGCTCTGATACCAAATAAGAAGCAACGAGAAAAATGTTACTGAAAATTAGACACACATATGTATGTTACCATTTATTAAATTTATATTAGTTATAGTCATCAACACATGAAAAATAATTGTACATTGAAAGACTTAAGCAAGACATGGAACCGCGAAACTAAATGATGCACGTAGCCGTTGGATTAAGTAGAACAAGAGATTATTATGCTTCACATATAAAAATAAAAATACTACAAAATATAAACGAATATATCGTGACATTATTTCCAACAAAATAAAAGGGACTAGTCAATTCTAATTTATATTCAAATCTATTTAAATCAAATTTCAAATTGACCCAAATATATATCCATTCTACAGCATCAACTGATTGAACTTGTCTTCCCTTGTGACGTACTCAGAGACTCAGAGGGGCGACCGCCCATTTTTTTTTCCCACACGTCACATCGTAACAACTTTCTCCACAATTTCCTTCCCTGTGTAAAATTGTATCAAATATATGCATTTGGGCTACCAAGTCTTATCGGATAGCCAATCGAAGGGAAGTCGTGAGACTAGATAGATGATGGATGCAGCCACTTCCAGCAAGCGTAGCGAGGCCCAGCAACAGCGGCTGCTGGTACGTCGACGAGACATGAGACGCTACATCATCATACTGACATCCTTCATCGTACTAGTCGGGGTTGTCGTGGTAGTGGTCATAGGAACCCACGTTTCAAGTAAAGTGGATGTGGATCCCAACACCAGCCCCCTGATGAGCCTGGCTGCCACGATCAAGGCCGTCTGCAACGTCACCCTCTACAAACACTCCTGCTATGATTCTCTCATGTCCTCCCGCCCCAAAACCGGCCAACCTGATGAGCTCTTCAGGCTGTCCCTGCTAGTTTCCTTGGACGAGCTTAACAAGACTTCACAACAGCTCCAGCTCGGCGGGGTGGTCTGGGGCTACTGGAATGCAACTATGACGAAACTAGCTCTACAGAATTGCGGGGAGCTTCTGGGCATGGCCATGGACCAGGTCAAGGACTCGATAGTTCTTGTTCCTAGTGCCCTCTCGCACTACATGTCAACTGTAAACGACCTTAAAACGTGGCTCAGCGCTGCAACCACGTACCACGACACGTGTCTTGATGGGTTCGAGTTCTCATCCGAGGACAGCCGGCTGAAGGTGTCCGAGATGTTAAAGCACTCGACCGAGCTGACCAGCAACAGCCTCGCCCTCGCCAATTGGTTTTCAAGCACCATAAAATATCCACGCAGGCTGTTGACCCATGAAGCGCCAGAGTGGTGGGCCGGTGTTGTAGTCCGGAGGTTGATGTCAAGCTCAAAGCTAACCAAGATTAATGCCAACATCACGGTGGCGAAAGATGGAGAGGGGATGTATAGAAACATCTCAGCTGCGCTCAAGGCTGTTCCAGACAAGAGCAATGCCACGTTCATAATCTATGTGAAAAAGGGAGTATACGCTGAGAATGTGAGGGTGGAGAAGTCCAAGTGGAACGTGATAATGATCGGAGATGGTGCGAACATGACGGTCGTTACCGGAAGCTTGAACGTTGTAGATGGAACTCCAACATTTTCATCAGCAACACTGGGTAAGAACTTCTTATTTCTGCTAGATCAAATAATGAATAAGTTGATGATAAACATTTAGACTGTTGAGACTTCAAAACTAATTTCTATGTATGAACTAATGTTGAAATCTTGTCAGCTGTGTTTGGCAAGGGGTTCATGGCAAGAGATATGGGATTCTACAACACGGCCGGAGCGATGAAGCGCCAAGCCGTAGCGCTGATGTCCACGGCCGACAAGTCAGCCTTCTACCGGTGCGGTATCGACGGATTCCAGAACACGCTCTACGCTCACTCCAACCGCCAGTTCTACAGAAGTTGTGACATCTACGGCACGGTTGACGTCATCATCGGTAACTCGGCCGTGGTCCTCCAAAACTGCAACATCCTGCTCAAAGCACCAATCCCCGGCCAGCAAAACACCATCACAGCCCAAGGGAAAAGCGACCCGAACATGAATACGGGGACGTCAGTCCAAAACTGCACCGTTTCGCCTCATGGGAACCTGACCGACGACGTCAGGTCCTATCTCGGCCGGCCGTGGAAGGACTTCTCGACCACCATTTTCATGAGCTCCTACTTGTCTAACATAATTCATCCGGATGGATGGTCGCCGTGGGTTGGGACGACGGCTCCGGACACCATATTCTACGCCGAGTATATGAACAAGGGGCCGGGGGCAGTGGCCGAGAATCGAGTCAACTGGACCGGATTGCATCTCAAGGTGACTGAGAAGGTGGCGTCTGGGTTTACTGTGAGGGGATTGCTGCAGGGAGATGAGTGGATTCCTTCGGAGGTCCCCCGCAGTGCTGGACTTTGAGCCACCAAGCTAGATGGCCATGGTGGTTGACTCTTTTTTGGAATCATTGCGTAATTATTTATCGCATCCTCTTTGACGTCGGGCTTTCTTGTCATTCTATAAATAATGTTCATTGCAAATTGAGGTTCAAGAAAATGACAGCCCACCATTCGGATCGTAGAGGATATTTTGAAAAGTCAATGACGTGACATTTAATGATTGATTCATAAATGTTTTTAACTATTTAATGCGACACATTTAATGACATTTAACTATTCATAAAGGTCAAAATGTCATATAACATCTTATTGGTGTGTACATAGTCCACGTGGTGAAGTATGTCCATAAAAAATTTCTCATAGTTGTGGATTTGGATTCAGAATGCTGCTAACGGTGAAACTACGTCATTACTATTAAAATTTGGAAAAACTAGTTAAATTATATATAAATTTCAAAACTTACAGGATAACTATCCGATTTGGTAATTCACAGGTTTTTCATTTTTGAGATTGTAGTGTAATTTGATAAATATCAATCTCGTCCAAAAATAATAATGAATAATTTCCAAGACATCCTGATCACGTGATCTAGCTTGTCACAAAGAAAATAAAAAACAAAAATTGATTTAGTCATTTCTCATATTCTCGAAAGCCATGGACTCTAGATTTGAAGAATAAGGTTTAGAATCTCACATATTGAAAGTCGCACCTTCTTACATAGATTCTGATCTCAATAGTCGATTCCAAGGCCTAAAAATTACGTCTTTCGCTTCCTCCTTATTTTCCTAGGTCAAAACCGTCTCTAATTTAATTACCTCAAGGCCTGCAGAGAAATTGACTGACCGCGGAGCAGTGGTGGATTCATAAATTTTAATTTGGGGATGTGATAAGACCGTCATTGAGTTGTTTTATGCAAATAAATTTATAATACATATTCTCACTAGTAGTAAGTATATAATCAATCCGCAGAGACTGAATTATTGAACATTTAACAACTAGATAATTATAAAAGACAGGGAGTTTAGTAATAAGAAATAATCAAGACAAAGCATAAGAAAAATCAGATAGATAAGCATGAAGTTCTATTAGCTTTGACTTGTGAGATTGTTGATATTTGATACAAAAGATTAAATTTTATTTATGGATTGAATTCAACAAAATATACATCTCGTATTTCAGATTGTAAATAATTGCTCATACTCTACATTCATCATACCCTTTAGACAACAATATGAATTCTATATATATAACATGCTATAATATGTTATCAGCCTAGCAACAAGATAGACACAGTTGTGTTACTGTAGTAGGAAATTCAAACTAAGCTATGTTGCTTTCGTAGAATTTATGATATGTTATTATATATGCTCTCATCTAATTGGTATTGGCTTTCGCCCTTATAAAAATCGGATCTAAGCACCTAGATTTCATGCAATAAAGAACTATACACATTGAGTTGTCATGTAATTTAAAATAATCATTCAGATTCAGTGCAGTAACAATATTATCATAAATAGAATTTATAAGGTCAAACTATCTCATAATAATCATCATAAATTTACAACACCTTAACTACACAAGAGAACTAGCCACTAAAGGCTGTAGACATAAACATGAGTAAAATAATAGGAACTACTCTTACAATCTTACTCAAACCTAAGCTAGGTTGTACTCTCTTGCCGTTCTTCACTGCTCCTTGAAGATTGTCACAGATCAGTGATCTGCCCTTAGACTTTAGGCTCGCCCTTGTACAACGCTAAGTGTTACGATTCTAGCGTAATGACTCGTATCCCTTACTCTTTTTAAGTACTTTGAGATACTTAAGACTGTGTAGTGCCCAGATCTTCACTGATTAGGACCAGCCTTCTCAATGCTCGGGGTGCCTTTACTTACTCGAGTCTCGAGGAAGATATGAGATCAGTGATCTTCCCTTGGACTTTAGGCTCGCCCTTGTACAACGCTAAGTGTTACGGCTCTAGCGTAATGACTCGTATCCCTTACTCTTTGTAAGTACTTTAAGATACTTAAGACTGTGTAGTGCCCAGATCTTCGCTGATCAGGACCAGCCTTCTCAATGCTCAGGGTGCCTTTACTTACTCGAATCTCGAGGAAGATATGAGATTATCTTTAACTATGTATCACTGAGTGAATCGTGAGAGGATCTCGTTCACGAAGCTTACTAAGTGAGGATATATGATGATCTATGAGATCCATCTCCGGATTTTACCTTATCATTACTCGGCTAATGTACAATAGTCTCTTTCCATGTTCCCTTCCGATTCTCATATCACATTAAGAAAAATCCAATCTGATCTAAGGATCCCTCTAGTCCTTTATGCTCATTATCTAAGGGGTGAAGGGATCATCATCTACCTAGCCTTTACTAGCGACTCGTTGCACGTCATCGGGATCTCTTCTCATTTGAACGACCTCCATAAAATCGACATTTTATGGAGATCTTCAAGGCTTACTAGACTCTCAAAGATCCGCCCTCAAGTCTCACATGACTGGGGCTCACTTAGGGTTCACATATAAGTACTTACCGCTGGGGTGGCTGAACTCACCATCACTCTCCCTCTTAAAGAGATAATGGAGCTTTTGTCACTCTCACAGAAAGAAACATCAACATTATCTCTCCTTACATACTGGCTCTTTAAGGGTAATTCGTTATCCGATTCAAGCGATCCACATAACGTTAGACTGGTATGGAAGTCTAGTTTCATAATCCATCAACTGATTTGCCATCTAACCTCCTGAAGATCCTATACTCAATAATTATGAGAATACCATTGAGGCCAAGAAGAGACCCCAAACCTTGTCACATGGCTAACCCTCGACACCCTCCCACACTCAACTTGTCGACATTCTCGGCGGTATAACTATCATGATTATATTTTATAATTGTATGGTCCAGTGAAAGTATCACCAGGTGATATCCTCCCACACACGAGTTATCGACACACTTGTCGACTTAGGCAATATGAGTGGAGGTGTCTTAGTATGTATTCCTATCTTAAAATTCTCTCATGCACTCATTTTATTCCATTAATTGTCAAGATTATGTTAATCTGAAAGTGGAAATTGATGCTTGCTAGATCATGAGTCAAAGGTTGAGAGTTTTAAGTTAGAGTCGACCTTTGACACCCTTGCCCGCACAAAATAGTCAATGTCCTCATCGACTTACCTTCATCTGATGGCCCATTTCACATGTTTTTATTGCGCCAAGTAAGTTTGCAACTTTCTTCAAAGTTAAACATTCGCAATTTAATATCTTATGATTCAATCACATAATCACATCCAATATGTACACATTGAGATCTGACATTCAAGGTGTTGGCTCCAATCTTGACTAAAGATTTGCCCATATTTCCACTGATAAACTCAAAATAAGGATTTTCACCCTAATTAGCCGACCATTAAGTCCAAATATAACACAAGGAGTCTCTACTCCTTTCATGACTTGTCCAAAGTCTCAGTCTGAGGGATTCCACCTTTTTAATTAAAACCACCCAAAGTCCTCCAGGACTTGAAAGCTTTTAGGCTTATTTTGTGCACCTCGATACATTTTTCACTAGCCTCTGCCAAAATATTTTAATATGGTATCCAATCTTATTTTCAACAGGGCACAATATCTCATTGAACCCACATGGTGCTCTCATGTTTCACATAGATTTTGCATACACATCGCGAGGGACTCTTCTCATAGTTGCATAACGGTGCTCACAATATTCTCATTTCATTCCAACGATAGTATAACAATTCGATCACAACAATACACAAGGTTCTTAATGTCTCTTTAAAGTTATCCTGTAAGTTATTTTGCAAAATCACATCTCCATACAAGGATAACACACGTCCATTAATCTCGTCATAGGATTTTTTCTGTGGCCAACAACCTTAAAGTTCCTCAAAACCACTTATGATTCTCATATCTCTCAAGCTACCTCCACTAGAATCACTCTTTGATCGGGAGTCACCCCCTAGTGCTCCATCGAGACCGCCGTGAATCCTCTAATTCGGTTGCTCAAAGTTTAGATTACATTTTTCAAGAGTCACAAACTGATGCCCCATTGAGATCGTCGTAAATTTGTCTTCCCAAAGCCGATAGTTTATACTAGAAAAAACAAATTTCCTCAAGTCCACTTGTTGATCATACTCACACAAATCTCAGTAACGCTTGTTCACAAATGCGAGGATTACACACTCAAAATAAGACTTTATCTATTTACCCGCATGAAAAGATGAAGATGTTTGCCCAAATGTGAGATTGAAAAAAGGACAAGTTCCTTTGTTTTCAAATTCAATAGACAAGAACGTGTTGTCATTCATACTCATGTGTGTCTTGCTGTTTCACAAAAGAAAACAAGTGTGTTTGGTCAATCATACAAAGGAGTAAGTTATTCAAAAACACTTTTTGGTTCGTACTTACACATATCTCAACACAAATTCTTCACATATACGAGAGACCAATATGTTCTCTTTGCAAAGTCCTCTTCAATTCCGCACAAACTTTCAACTCATGGGCCAAGTTGGTTATCCACTTACATTTGACGCTTAAGCAAGTATAATATCTTGTCACACTTTTTGAATCCAAATTTGTACCTAGACTCTACGGTCTTCACCTTAATGGATGGATTCAAGTAACCTGGCCCATAATGGTGATTGAGTACTCCATCCCACTGGCTTCTACTCCAAAGAACATCAACCATATACTTCCATAGATCTTTATTTAAGAGAGGGTCTCGTCTTGTCCGCAACTTATTATCAAGTTCAAATGCATATAATATTTGAGGGGTCACATCCAATTCTGACTGAAACTCGCAACAAAAACTCGGTTCCATCTCACAAGAAAAAATTTAAATTCATAACACAATCTCTGCTTGATCAACTCGGCTTAACTCAATTTGACACACTAATTGTTTGATCCAATCGAGTATCATAACTTTTAAAGACACAGTTGAAAACTTAGGAGAAATTTTTTACGCCTCTTTTAGTATCAACACTCCATATCAATTATTGAACTTTGAAGGATATCAGAATTTGAAATCACGCTCATAAAACTCAAATGGGTCCAAAACCGACTCTCGATATTGACTCTTCATATTAAGAGACTATCACTATATAAAAGCACACTTTTAAGAGCTCAAGAGTGAGTCTCTTCTCTCTTGACTCAAAAATTAAAATAAATGTCAATAACTCATTCACTTGTTGGAGGTTATCACCCCTTCCTCGACTCAACGATAGGTAACAAATATGCAACTCATTTACATGATAGAAGTTATCCCCTCACTTGACTCTAGGTATTAAGGTTTCCATGACTTCCTTGAATCAAAATATCAACCTAGCACCAGATTTTACCACTTTCTTGCTCAAAGATTCAATATCTCATGAACCAATTTCTAAGATGGAGTAATCTACTCGTCACTGGTCCAGAGATTTAACCAAAACTCGTGAACAAATCCATAAGACCTTTGTAATAAATAACAAAAGAAGTAATCACCCGCCTACTTGGTCGCACCTTTGTTTTAAAGTTCTCAATAGTAGCTCAAAACATCTTTTTATCCTACGGGTCTCAAAGATCAAATTCACAATTGTATATAAAATATTGATGGGTGTTCTTATCATCAGATCCCGTAGTTCATACTTGAGCTACCACACATGCAGCTTTTATACGTTACATATGCGATTAAAACACTTGAAGTAATCCAACAATCAAAATAAGAATCTCGATCTTGAAATGATCCTACGATCAAAATCGTGCTCTAAACCATTTGTCATAATCCTAGCGTAATCACTAGTATCCCTTATCTTTTTGAGTCTGTGGCATACTTAAGACCGTGCGGCTCTCTGATCTCTATAGATAAGGGCTAGCCTTATCAATACTTAGTAAAGTAAAGAGACCCGGAGTATTAAGAAGGCTGGTCCTGATCCATGAAGATCAAGCCGCTGCATGTCTTAAGTATCCAGAGTGTTTAAAAAGAGTACGAGATACAAGTCATTATGCTAGGACCCTGACAGCAAGCACCCTAAAGCACGCACATCACACTTTTTCTCCTCCTTCAAGCTATCTACATATAGGTGTGAGGCAGCTTAGAACTTAGTCTAAGAGTCTGGGCTCTTTTCATATGTAAATGTTTAGGAGATAACGATGGAATTCAGACTTCTTTGGCTTATGGAAATCAGAATCAAGATAGGAGCCAAATTAGAAAGCTTATTTATCCAGAGACTTTGTCAGTTATTTTGGAAGATATTCAATGAGATGTAGCTTCTGACTCCTTGTAGAAACTTGTAAATAATTATTTGATCTTTTCATAGCCTCTTGAAATGTAAAAATTAGACATTTGAGTTAAAAGATATGCTCTTCGAAAATTGAAAATATTTTGTAGGTCAGATTAGGAAACTGCACCTCTCGTGCACGTGTTACTTGTCCACCGCGCACGGCTCTCGCATGCGTCCAATGATCATGTCTTCTCTTCCTTTCTTTGTGTGTCACGTGTCAATTCTCCCTCGTGCGTGGCAGTGAATCACTGCGCGTGGCTTTTGCGCTCGGCTTATCACTATTTTTTATTCGATTTTCTCTCTTTATCTGAATTATGCTCCGTAACTTTCATTTTAGCATGTTTTTATATTATGACGTAAAATAAGCTTAAAATATAAAAACTATCTAAAACCATTTAATACACTAAAATAGTCAAAAAATAAGTGAGTTAATATAAATGAGAAAGAATAATTTGGTCTTATTAGGATGCAACATAATTTTTCATCATCTTTGTTACTAGGCGGCTCCCACTGTAGTTCAGTACCTCCGGCCGGTTGCCGACGGACGATGGAGAGTTAGATAAGTTAAGTTGGCTCTTGGTTGGGTTGGATATGAAAAATTGAGTTTTGAGTCTAATGCCACAAGCGTTTGCTTTTTTCTATTTTTATAAATTTTATTTATTTTGATAGATTATGAGTTTGATTTGCGTATATTGAGATATTTTGGTTTGGATTTGGTGGTATAAAATTAAAATTTAGGCTTAATTACACATAAAATATACTTTTTTCAATTTTTTGTAAAAGTAAGAAGAATTTCGGCTGGATCTGGAGGCTCTGTCCCCGCTATCCCCGGTGGCTCCACCACTGCCACAGCGGCAACCAACTAGTCAAGGCGTGTATCTGCACTTGCCGCCTCTAATTTGATGGGAGGAAGTGAGAAGTTGCATCAGAGAAAGCAATTGGGAGCTAAATCGAAAGAAAAGGATGAAGTTGGAATATGATTCAATGGGCCAAGGACACCGCTTGTCTCGAACTGTCACCTCCAACAGTCTGACGACAGCGAGAACTTCCCACCTTCTCAAGTCGACGACGATGATGAGTAGGAAGAAAGAAAATGCCATCAGAGGAAGAAGAATGAAATAGCTAAGAATAAAGACTGCAATGACCATCAAATAAATGTCTCTGATTCGTTCATGTTCAGTTGCAAGATCACTGCTAGCTTGGTTTTTCACGGTTTGGTTGGGGAGTTGTATGTTCTTCGGTGAAGCATGAGTTTATTAGATATATCTTCTGTCAAAGTGAAAATTGAAGCAGCATCAAGTATTATGGATGAATAAAGAACTCACAGCGCAACAGAGCAGATACGTAGTGCGGTGTTCGAGGGCGCCCAGATAATTACGGTGAGAATTCTTGATGGGTTTTCATTGGTGCTGAGATCAGGCCACCAGGGCTTCTCTCACTTGTCAAAGCTTCCATGTCAAACTATCACATGGTATTGTATGCTGCACTGCTTAACTCAATACCACATTATCCTGTGCTGAAACTAGCTTCAACAATTTCCCGCCGTGTATTACTGGCATTGGTTTCCAACGTGTAGCGCATTTGAGGACGGATCAACTTGTAAAAATGGTGCATTGAGCTAAGTTACTTGTATGTAGCAATTATATATGGCTCCACACAGTCGTAAGGGAGACCCATTTCGGATACAATGGAGAGATGGATTTTTTTTATTTGTAACTTCCTTTCTCTGTGTTATAATGGGGATTTGGAATATATTTCTAAGTTGAGAGTTTGGGATGAGTTGGGATATATATGTGGATTCCTAAATTTTTAACACCAAATGAGCTAAATGTGCAATTAAGAAACACGTACACTCCAAGTATTTTAGTCCAGATATTTGATTGGGCTCATTTTTTGGCCTTATTAAGACTTTGTTATTACACTTCTAGATAAACTCATTTACAACCTAGTTGTGCTACTACTACTTTCGTCCTCCTCTAATAAATAGTTACTTGGTTTCCTCCTCTTCGAATTGAGTATACATCAGATTCAGGAAAACATCATATCGCTAATTTAGTCTACAACATCAACACTTTTTTTTTTTGCAAAAGGGGTGCTTGAATTAAAAAGATGGAATGTACAGGATGAAAAGAAGAATTACAGTTTCAAACTTCAGAATAGATGAAGGAGAAACAATAGAAGAGACTAAACTAAGAGATGGTCAAGGTGAATCTTTTTGGACCAGTTGGCATTAAAACTCGAGTTCTTGATTTCCTGAATATGACTAATCTTCAAAGATGCTTCCATCTTCATTGACTGGATTATCTTTGATCTATTAAAATCAAGACCTTTAAAAATCTTCTGATTTCTGGCTTTCCAAATATTATAAGCACAAGCAGCGACATAGCAATAGGAGATCTTCTGGAGCTCTTTTGAGGGAAAAGGAAAAGAAGAAGCCCAAGATAACAAGCTGTTCCAAGATGAAAAACTGGGATTGCCAGGGAAAGAGCAAAGAGACAGTGCAATACTGAACAAGTCCTTGGTATGGTTGCATTGAAAGAAGATGTGGTCGGCAGATTCTAGCTCAGAACTACAGAGAAGGCAACTATCATCATCCAGCAGTCCTAATCTGAGAAGCCTCTCTTTAGTAGGCAACCTGTTATGGCATGCCTGCCATACAAGAAAAGAGTGCTTGGGATAGCTTAAAATGTTCCATACAAGAGAGTACCATACAGGTTGAGGAACAGTGGGATACAAAATATTGAAGACTGACTTGGAAGAGAAAGGGGCGCCTTTAATTTTCCAGTTACAGAGGGCAGGATCATAACACTTAAGAGCTAGCTGTCTCCCTTTTAATATATTCTTAACTAGCCAAGGGGTAGAGGCTTTGATGGGAACCGTCCACCAATTTGAGTTCCTCAAATAATAAGCATGGATCCATCTAATCCAAGCAGAATCTTTGGCTTGAATAATATCCCAAGTCTGGGCCAAGGTAATAGAAGAATGAACATGAGAAGCCAATTTAATGCCCAACCCTCCCTGTTGAGTAGGAATGCAGACAGTAGACCATTTAATAGGGGACTTTGAGAGACCCTGCCAAAGGAACCTTCTACAAATAGCATCTATGTTCCTGAGAATATTTTTTGGAATTCCAAAAATTCTATACCAGTAGATTTGCATTGAGTTTAGGACAGAACGAATCAACACTGTCCTGGCTGCATAAGATAGAAATTTGTTGGACCAAGAGTTGATTTTAGAAGACATAGCCTCCAGAAGAATTGCATAGTCTTTAGATTTTAAGCTCTTGCAATCCAATGGGATTCTCAAATACTTGACAGGAAGCGTTCCACAGGAAAATCCCACTTTCCTAGCAATGGATCCTGCACTTGCTGCTGACATGCCTCCGATGAAGATCTGGGACTTGTGGTCATTAACTGTCAAACCTGAAGTTTGAGAAAAGGAGTTGAGAACTTTCTTGATGAGCTGGATGGTCTGCAAATTACCATGACAGAAAATGAAGATATCATCACCATAAAGGAGATGATTTAATCATGTTCTAGAGCATTTAGGGTGAAATTTGAAATTTGGATGAGAACTGATTTTTATGAGGTGTCTGGAAAGCACTTCCATAGAAAGGGTGAAAAGGAGGGGGGACAGGGGACATCCCTGCCGAAGGCCTCTCTGGCCCATAAAATAACTAGCTGGGGAACCATTAATCAAGAGGGAGTAATGAGGATCTTTTATGCAGTGAATAATCCAATCAATGAATAAGGGAGGGAAGCCAAAGTGATAAAGAGAACCCTGCAAAAACTGCCAACTCACCGAGTCAAAAGCCTTGGATAAATCAATTTTAATGCAGCTTCTGTGGGAGAGTTTGGCCCTGGAGTAACCATTAACTAGAGTCTGAGCTAGCAAAATATTGTGCACAATGTTTCTTCCTTGAATGAAGGCACTCTGCTCACATCCAACAAGCTTGGAGACACAGTTTTGCATTCTTTTTGCAATCAGACTAGAAATGGCTTTATAAATAATGTTGCAAAGGGAAATTGGCCTTAAATCATTGGCTGTTGCAATATTAGCTGTCTTGGGAACCAAAGCTATCAGTGTGGAGTTGACTGATCTCGGCATCTTACACGTCCTGAAGTAAGATCTAATAGCTATACAGATGTCGGACCCAATAATTGGCCAGCAACACTTAACTGAGTGCGGAATAAGAAACTGACCGATGTTAGATGAGGAAGACATTGTTTATTTCGTTTCTTCAGATTGTTGCATATGACGAGGATGTGGTCTTGACGCGGCTTCTTAGATGGCGACGGCCTTCGCTTCAGCGCCTCTAGTGATTGGAATTCTTAGTTTGTTGAAAGTTGTTGACGAGAGACGTGAAAGATTGATCGATCGATCTATTGTCTCTTTCTTCCTAATATAATGTGGCGCTGAGCGACGGGGACTGTAACCCTAGTTGGGGAAGACTCCCACCGATCGTGGACTTTAGCAACGGACCTGCAATGGGCCTAAGATTAACCTAATACCTACTCCTTCTCTGTGGTCATGGTTGAGGGGGACTCAGCGGGATGGGGTAGTGGCCGCTCTTCTTTATGGCTTGTTCCTTTCTTCTGGGTCATCATCATCTTCTTATTTGAAATATCATTCGTGAAGTGATTAGAGACTAGCCGTCGTCAATGCAACTGAATTCGACCCTCTGCAGCAATTCTTTCACTTTTCTTAAGAGCAGACTCGACTTCCTTAAATCTGAATGATGCAAACTCATGGATGAACGCAAACACGCATAATTTTTTCCTCATACGACTTGATAATATTCTTGTACATTCTCAAAAAATATCAAAAATAAAACTCTAATCAATACGAGTGCCATGATTGCTATATATGCTCTCTTTGTCTCTCTCTAAAAAAACTACTTCTAAAACTTAAATTATGTTAGCCAAGATCAAAGAACAAGAAAGTGTGTGTGAGCTAGAAAGCTTTTTGTTGTATTAGTTATTGAGAAAAATGTACATCTATTTATACTACACAAACTTTATCCTAGTCTTTTGGTAACTCCCACTCTTGATTGTCATCTTAACAGCCCTTCATGGTCCATCTTGAATGTGTCCTTCAATCTTCTTCTTCATTGTGGTCCTCAAGGTCCTTCAATGTGTCTTTCAACCTTCTTTTTCATTGTGGCCTTCAATATTCTTCATTATTCTAAATTGACTAGATTAATCACAATATTCTTCCCCTTAATCTAGTTGATGAGAATGTCAATGACACTGATCTTTGAGCGTAGCTGTTGAAATCTCACTCGCCCAAGTGGTTTTGTTAGAATGTCTGCTAGCTGATCTTCGGTGTGAATTTTCTAAATGGAGACCTGGCGTGTCTCGATGTGCTTGCTTCTTGCATGAAACACTGAGTTCTTGCACAGTTGAATTGTCGATTGATTATCGACAAAAATGGTGGTGACGTCTGCCGCTTGCCCGTAGAAGCTTTCAACCAGACGTCTAAGCCATAAGCCTTGACATGCTGCTGCCGATGCAGCGATGTACTCAATTTCGCAGGATGAGAGGGCCACTACCGGTTGCTTCTTGGATTGCCATGTTACAGGTGCACGACCAATGCAGAACAAGATGCCAGTGGTGCTCTTGCGATCATCCACGTCCTCAGCCATATCCGCATCGTTGTATCCCATGAGTTCGAGCTTGCCAGTTCTCTTGGTGTAACGTAGACCGAAATGCAACCTGCCGGCAATGTAGCGAATGATATGTTTGACGACGCTCATGTGCTCCGTTGTGGGATTTTCCATGAACCTGCTAACATACCCCACCGCAAAGCTTATGTCTGGCCGGGTATGAACCAAGTAGCACAGACTTCATACTATGCTCCAATAGAGTGTGGGATCAGTAGGTAGATTGAAACTGTTCTTACTTAATTTCAGTCGAGGCTCCATTGGAATCTGGACGTTGTTGCAGTCGCTCATCCCTATCTTTTCTAAAAGCTTGGTTGCATATGCGCCTTGGCTCATGGTGATCTCTTCGTGCTGTTGTTTGACTTCAATGCCAAGATAGTAGCTAAGAGGTCCGAGATCACTCATCTTGAATGAGCCCATCATCTCCTCTTTGAATGTTCCAATCTCACTTGGATCAGCACATCACCGATAAGAATCAAATCATCGACGTAGACACCTAGAAGCAGCCGCCTCTGTCCCGCACCACGTGTGTACACTCCATGTTCTTCACTGCAGCGACTGAAGCCCAGTGCTACCAAAGTTTGATCAAGTTTGGCATTCTAAGCTCTAGGTGCTTGACGTAGTCCATAGAGAGCCTTGCGCAGCTTGAACACTCGCTCATGGCCAATAATAGAAAAATCCGGTGGTTGAGAGACGTATACCTCTTCCGTGAGATCGCCGTTTAAGAAATCGGACTTGATGTCGAGATGATGCATCATCCATCCTTCATGTGCAGCGATAGCCACCAATGCGCGCATAGAGTCAAGTCATGCCACCGGTGCAAAGACCTTATCGAAGTCAATTCCAGCACGTTGCGCGTATCCCTTTGTTACTAGACGCGCTTTGTGCTTAATCACCGTCTCTTGTGCATCTTTTTTGAGTTTATAAACCCATTTGAGACCAATCGGGCGATGACCAACAGGGAGATCCATGAGCTCCCAAGTGCGGTTGTCCTTGATGGCGGTCATCTCTTCCTCCATTGCCGCTCTCCAAGCTGGATCAGTGCTGGCTTCGGCGAGAGACAGGCTCTTCTGACGCTGCAAAGAGAAAATTTTCTGGTTCCAGCTCTCGTGGCTCAAAGGTGGCGATGCAATCAGCTATGGTGCAGAACCCCCGTGGTGCACCCTCGTCATTTAAGTCAATATCGGACGTATTTGAGATGGGGGCATCGCAAATATGATGTTATTGACCTGGGAGGTGGCCCCACCTACTGTGGTGTGGTAGGTTCTAGCTCGTTCTTGTATGTCGCTGCCAGAAATAGCGTCAATCGTGTACTCGACATTGAATGTCTCTGGGGCGTCATTCATGTCAGTTTCCTCCCATTTCCACCCTTTCGCTTCATCGAACACCACGTTGCGAGAGATGTGTGATGTCGACCATTAGTAGGGTCATACACTCTATAGCCTTTTGAGCCCGGCTCATAACATATAAACACCATCTTCGTACTTTGGTCAACCAGCTTCGCTGCGTGTGGACGAGTGATTTTAACATGTGCCACACATCCGAAAGTGCGCATAAAGTGTACCGTTGGCTTCTCACCATACCACGCCTTGTATGATGTCATGTCGTGGATGCTCTTGGTTGATGAACGGTTCTAGATGAAGACCGCTGTGTTAACCGCCTCCCCCCAGAATGTGCTCAGCATCTTCTTAGCTTTTAGGAGACAGCGCGCCATGGCCATCACTATTTGATTCCGACATTTAACAACTCCATTTTGTTGCGGTGAGTATGGCACTGTGAGATGTCGGTGCACACCTTTTGCCGCATAGTATTCACCAAAAGTCACCGAGGTAAACTCCCCTCCACGGTCCGTCCGCAGCGCACAAAGCTTCCTTTCAGTCTCCACTTCGACGCTAGCTTGGAATTTCTTAATTGCGCCCGCCGTTTCATCTTTCCTTGAGACAAGAATCAACCACATATAACGACTGACATCATCTACGAGCAGGAGGAAATAACATCTTCCACCGTTTGTCGCTGGTGTAATAGGACTGCATAGATCTCCGTGCACCAGGTCAAGCCGATCTTTGGCACGGTAATTGGCTTACTTCGGGAATGGCAATCGACGTTGATTTCCAGCAAGACAGTCATCGCAAAGCTGGTCCACGTGATCAAGTTGAGAGAGATCACACACCACTTTTTTGCGTTCCAGCTTCTTCAACGCGTCAAAGCTCAAGTGACTGTAACGGCCATGCCAGAGCCACACATCATCGCTGGATTGCGCTAGGGAGGAAAGTGGTTGTGCTAGTGTGAGACTGATTTTGTACAATCGATTTGATGATTGTTGTACCTTGATAAGAAGTTCCTTCTGGGAATCGTGTACTCGAAGCACACCTCCTTCGATTAGGACCTTGCATCCAACCTTGTCGAGTTGGCCCAAGCTAATAATGTTGCTGCGGAGCTTCGGAATGAAGTAGACGTTAGTTAGGGCATGGTGACATCCTTACCGCACCGCAAATACGACCGTGCCACGCCTGATGATGTCCACCACTGAATCGTCACCAAACCGCACAGTTCCAGTGAAGGTACAATCCATCTCAGAGAACGCTCCATTGTTTCCCGTCATGTGGTTTGATGCTCCACTGTCGAGGTACCACACGCTAGTCTCCTGCTTGCCGGAGTTAGAGCCACCGATCTCCACCATTGCGCGTTCTTCGTTGAGGAAAACACAACAACCCGTGTGCGTCTTTTTGGCATGCACCTGAGGGTGCTCGGAGTAAGACGTCAGTGATGCTACCTGAGCCGTCAGTAAAGATGATTCATCATCGTTGCCACCTTCTTGTACAAGGTGCGCCTCATCCCTTTTCTTCTTTCGACAGTCACGGGCCCAATAACCTAATTTGCCACACCACTTGTCCTTCTTGTTGGCTCCGCCGTCATCGCCGATGGATTGAGTGTGTTTGGCGTCACGTGATGTTCTTTTCCCGTGATTGTTGGATGACTTGCCACGCCGTGCAGAATTGTTGCTGGTTTTACCGCCGGTTGCACGCGAGTTCTCTTGCTCGCGTTTGCGCTGGCGTGCGAGTCATTCCTCTTCATTGAGGTAGAGGCGGTTGCCCTTCTCGCGGACACCGTTGGCACGCGTGTACCGCTGCTCAACAACGTGGAGATGGCATGACGCTTCCTCGATCGATAAATCCCTCAAGTCGAGCAACGTCTCAATTGCAATAGCCACTTGCGTAAATTGATCCGGTACAACTTGAAGCATTTTTTTAATTACCTCAACATCTTTGATGTTATTGCCTAGGGTGCGGAGCTTGCTTGCCAAGCCGGAGATGCGATTGGTGAAGTCGTCAATTGATTCACCCTCCTTGAACTCGATGTCGCCGAACTCTTGCCAGACTTGCTCTGCATTCGCCTCGCGAACACGATCATTACCCACATGCATAATTCTAATGGCATCCCATGCCTCCTTCGCAGTGCGCTTGACTGTAAAAGGCGCGACCACAACTCTTGCGGCACGGCCCGGAGAATGGCGAAAGTGTCATACGATCATCACGGTGATCCGCATCATCAGAATCAATGGCCTCTCAGAGACCTTGTGCTTAGAAGTTGACCTTCATCACCAACGCCTATGCAGTGTAGTTTGTGCGCGTGAACATGGGGTAGACAACGGACCCAGCCGTTTCCTTCACGATGCGCTCAACAATGACATCGCGCCTAATGGTGGTGCGCGATCATCGTGGTGGGGGTGATGGTGAGCCATGGCGACTCCGCCTTGTTGGTGACCTCGTATTGCCGCTAGCATGAGGTGAAGTCGACATTGATGTTGCGTAGGAGCTTAACAAGGCTCTTGATACCAAATGTTAGCCAAGATCAAAGAACAAGAAACTGTGTGTGAGCTAGAAAGCTTTTTGTTGTTGTAGTTATTGAGAAAAATGTACATCTATTTATACTACACAAAATCTATCATAGTCTTTTGGTAACTCTCACTCTTGATTGTCATCTTCATAGCTTTTCATGGTCCATCTTGAATGTGTCCTTCAATCTTCTTCTTCATTGTGGTCTTCAAGGTCCTTCAATGTGTCTTTCCACCTTATTCTTCATTATGGCCTTTACTATCGTTCATTATTCTAAATTGACTAGACTAATCACAATAAATTAGGGCTCTAATATTTAGTAGTAGAGCAGAGCAAAGAAGAGCCGAAAATATTATATTAGGTCATAGGACTTTTAACGTCTTAACACCAAAATAAGCTAAATGTGCAATTTAGATATATATACACTCTCATTTTTTGCCTGATTAAAATTTCTTATTGGGCTTCTAGCTAGGTTAATTCGATTCCAACCCTAGTTCTATTGCTGCTTTTCCTCCAAATATTTATTTGGCGTCCTCCTCCTATGTGGTCCCATGACTGACCATGATTCAGCGGAATACTCTTCTTTAGGGCTTGTTTATTTCTTCTTGGTCATCGTTATTTATAAGTTGATTAATATTAGGAGTCCTATTGTTGGCAGGTTACTAAATTACTGTTTTGGTAGGATTAGAAATTCTATTTGATTTAGTATTAGTACCCTATAAATAGAATGTCCTAGTGATAGGAATAATTCGAGAGACTCAGTGGGAGTCCTCCGGAAGAATTCATGAGGGATTCTTCTTGAGTAGTGTAGAGTTTTTTTAGGTTTTTTTGGTTAGAGAAAACCTATGAGAGAGTTGAAAGATCTGTATTCAATAGTGTTGAGAAGTGAGTCAATTCTTGTAATACATATCTATAAATAGTGGAAATCGTGGACGTAGGCTCTGTTGAAGGTCTGAACCATGTTAAAAAATATTGTGTGTTTTTTTCGTCTGCGTGTTATTCATGTGAGTGTCTCGTGTTGATATTTCGTTGCGCGTGGCGGATGGAGAGAAGAGACCCATCGTCGTCGACGCATCTTTATTCAAACCCTCTGCTCCATTTATTTATCATTTTTTGAGAGCCGACTCAACTTTCTTCAATCTCATTGATGCAATCTCGTAGATGAACACACACACATCTTGCCTACTTCCCCATTCAGCATAGTAATCTGTTCGTACATTCCCAAAAAGTCTATCACAGACAAATCTCTAGTCAACGCCAGCACCATGAATATGATTACATAGCTCTCTTTCTCCCTATTTGTGAACAAACTGCACCTCAATTTTAAGTTCTGGCTCTAATATGTACCATCTCTATTTTTTTTATTTATCGCTTAAAATATCGTACATTATTTTTTAAACATAAATAACTCAAAGTATAAATATTACAAAATTGTAATAAAAATATATTATCGAAGTAGGATTCAATACGAACATATTGAGATACATCATCATAATGTTCATAATAAAAAATCACATACAAATCAGCAAGTCAACCTCATTTAACAAGAGTAAAAGTCACACGTAAAAGAGGACGGAGGGAGTATTAGTAGAGAGGATCTAAAAAGAATAGGACGGACGGAGATCTTTAGGCTTTGTTCGAGAGTAGAGGAGAGGAGAGGAGAAGAAAAGAAAGGAGAGGAAAGGGAAGGAAAAGAGAAAAAAAATGATTTTCCTGAGGTTAAGGAGGATTTGGAGGGGATGGAGGAAAAATATAACATAATTACTAAATTGCTCTTATGTTTAAATAAATTAAGAAATAAATAAGAGTAAAATCGTCATTTTTCTCATTTTATTTCCTTCCCCTCCCTCCCCTCCAATTTGGGAGGAAAAGAAGTGGGGCTTATCGTTTCCTTCCCATCCAAACCCCTCCTTAAAAAACTCTAAACACCATTTTTCCTTCCCTTCCCTTCCCTCTCTTTCACTTTCTCTCCTAAAATCAACTCAGAAACAATAGCTTAGAATTTTTTCCCTTTATATTGGTTGTTGTGATCCTCTTGTTCAGAATATCATCAATGAAGAGATTAGGGACGAGCCACTATCGACGCATTTTGATTCGACCCTCTGCGGCGTTTCTTTCTCTTTACTTTAGAGCAGTCTCGACTTATTTCAATCTCAATGACACAAACTCGCGGACGACCGCAAACACTTGAAGCCCTTCTTTCCCCACTCGACATTGTAATGCTCGCAGAGGTTCCCACAAAATCTCTCATAGACAAATCTCTGATCAACTCCAGCACCATTATTGTTATGCTCTCTTCCTCTCTCTCTGGAAAATTACACTAAAATTTTAAATTATGGCTCTAATATGTATCAGTAAAGAGGTGCCGAAAAGAACAGGTCCAATGATTTCTAAATTCCTAAAACCAAACAAGCTAAATGTTCAATTAAGAAATGTACGTGTATACTCTAAGGCTGTGTTTGGTTTAGGGAAAATTTGATGGAAAAGAAAATTTGATGGAAAATTAGTAAAATTCATTGTTTGTTTTAGATGGAAAATAGGAGGAAAAGAAAATTAGATGGAAAATTTGATGAAAGATGTAATTCTTATCTCTAACAAATCAATCCAATCAAATTCAATGTATCTGTAATCAATTTTTAAACAAATTCAATGTATGAAATGATGAAATGTTGATATTTTTGACATATTTTTCCATAAAACTTTCCATGATCATGGAAAATGAAATGGATTCCAAACAAATTTTCTTGACATTTTCCTAATGAAACCAAATAAGGAAAAATTAATTTGAATCCTCCAAGAATTTCATTTCCTTTCTATTTTCCCTCAAATTTTCCTTTCCACCAAATTTTTCTTAAACCAAACACAACCTAGGGGTGTGTTTTGTTTGGTTTAAGGAAAATTCGATGAAAACGAAAATTTGAGAGAAAATGAGATGGAATCTCTTGTTTGATTTAGGAAAAATTGGAGATGGAAAACCAAATGGAAAGTTAGATGAAAAATTTGAAGGAAAATTTATTTAATTTAAAGAATGTTTTAATATTTTCTATAAAATTTTCCACTCCAAACCAAATAAGGGGAAATTAAGATAGATTTTAGGAGGAATTCATTTTCTCTTATATTTTCCTTTCTCTCTAACTTTCCTCAAACCAAACATAACCTAAGGGGGTGTTTGGTTTAAGGAAAATTCGATGGAAAGAAAATTTTGATGGAGTGGATTTCATTTTATTTTCCTTTGTTTGGTTCATATGGAAATTTTGAAGTAAAGTTTAAAAAACTTCTTTTATTTTACTTCAACTTTTCCTCTAATTTTCTATGCAATTTTCTTTTGGTTTAGGGAAAATTATATGAAAAGAAAATTTTGATGAAAAGTGAAATCCATCATGGATTCTATCTTATTTTCTTTTGCTTGGTTTATAATGAAAAATATGAAGGAAAATTTCAAAACCCCTTTTTTAATGTACCTAAATTTTCTTCTAACTTTTCACATAATTTCTTTCCCTCATATTCCATCTAAACCAAACATTAAATTTTACTAAAAAAATTTTAAATTTTTTTTTCACCAAAATTTCCCTACACCAAACACACCCTAAATATTTTTGGTCTAGAGTTTTGATTGGGCTCATTTTCGGCCCAATTAGGGTTTTTTTATTGGGCTTGTAGCTAAACTTTATTTGAACCCTAGTCGTGAGCTTGCTAACAAAAAAAACTGTTGGTTTGTTTTTTTTTTTAAAAAAAAAAATTGTGAATGAAAAAAATAAAATGGAAAAAATAAAGAGAGATGTGATGTGAGATTTTCATAGGAAGAATATTGTCCTTTACTATGATTTCTCGAAATTTGATGCGACTTGCCAGACCAACTAGTCCGGATTGTCTGGTTTCATCACCTTTGTCAATCAATTAAAGCCATCTTTATCCTGAATCAATAGCTTTGAGAAAGGTGGTGTGGTGGCAGCACAAAGTTGGGTTTTCTTGAGATGGATTCTGCCCTAATGTTTCTACTTCTTTCCTAATGATTCGTGCCGAATAGAGATGTGCAAGATAAGGTGTTGGTTTAGTGGTATTGTGTGTTGTCTAACAATTTCAAAATCATGAGTTTAAGCCTTGTTGATACTGCATTTACGCTTAGAAACGCTGGAGGTGCGCGTGAGCTGGCCCGCAGTGAGTATGGGCGATCACTATCAAGGTGAATGAGGTGTGCGTATTTACGTTTAGATACGCTGAAGGTGCGCGTGAGCTGACCCGCAGTGAGTGTGGGCGTACAATATCAAGGTGAATGAGGTGTGCGGTCCCTAACCAATAAAAAAAATAAAGAACCAATATCGATCATCTTAAAAAAAAACGATGTGCAAGAATCCATTTGACTGGTATTGAAACAATCACAACATGACAAGCTTCGAACACTGTCCGAGGAAACCTCTTCCCTTCCATTACTGCTTTAACACATAGCCTTTATTGGGTTACTCAAATTGAAATACATATTTTCCAATTGCCATGTCTTCACTGTTTCATCTTTTATACCTATGCTCAACCTCAACCTGCTGCTATGCTATGCTGGTAGTAAATTGAAACAGGATACGATGTTGTATGATTGTAATTCAGACAGCACCACACCCATGTCTTGGCTAACAACGTACCTCAATCAAAATGCATGTCTCCAAACAAACAACTGTCTGATAGTGTGGCTCTTCTATGCTTCCAAATAACATGTCTACTTCTCCACAAGAATATATCATGTCATCAGGTCATATGGAAGAAGCTAGAATGATTTTTTATTATTATTATTTATTTATTTTTAACAAAAGCATTCAATCACTCAGATAATTCTAACCCTTTGAACTCTTGAGCTTAAGATTTACTAAATTGAATATCACCCCGGACTTTAAACCAATAAATTACATTTTGAAAGCGCTCAGGCCGTCTAATAGAACGTGCAAGTGGATGCTTGCACAAAGTCCCACTTTGAGATGAAATTTTTCTTTACAAATAAAGGTACTAAATTTCTTTATAAAATATTCATATGCTGGTAAATTATTAATAAATAATGGACTGGAGATATGTGATAATTTCATTCATAGATAAAAAATCTCATTTTTTTACAATATATTTTTGAAAGATTCAATTTCAGTTTATCAAAATATAATTCTAACAGTTAGGGGGTGTACATAAACCGGTCCGGACCGGAAAATGATCCGGAACCGGACTGGAATGGACCGAACCGGACCGGATTGATTGATTCCGGTCCGGTCTTCGGTCCACTGATTTTGTTGATTCTGGTCTAGTCCGGTCCAAATCCATAAAATTCTGGTCCGGACCGGAATGGACCGGTTTCACCATTTTTAATACTTTTAATATAATAATTAAATAAATTTTATTTAATATATAAATAACGAAATATTTTTATTAATATTTGAATAAAAATTAATTTTTTTAATGAATCCGGTCCAAACCATCCGGTCCGGTCTGAACCTGAAATTTTCATGTCCGGTCCGATCTTCGGTCTTTAAGAAATGATGATTTCAGTTATGGTCCAAACCGATTCCTGTCCGATCTGATCCTACTAACAGTGAGGCACACACGAAGACTTCATTAAAATTAAGACGGCCAGATAGAGATGTATTAATTAGTAAGACTTGGCAACGCCTTTTTTT
>NQLW01000747.1:56044-72316 GCA_002312845.1 Kalanchoe fedtschenkoi
GGAGAGAAATTTCAATTCAAGCATTGTGGTGCCATTAACAGATACGCATCACTCTCTCAAGGCGCGGCCCAAAAGCAAAGGCATTAGCTTGTCATGGTTGTTTCCAAGGAACAAGAAGAAGCAACACCGGTTCGAGGGTCCGTCTAGTCACATGGCTGATCAGGCAGATTTGTCTGATGTTTTCAAAGACACGGGCAGCTTATCCATTGAGAAACTGAAGAAAGAGCTGATGAAAGCAACTGAAGAAAGGGAAGCAGCGCTGTCGGAGGTTTCTGAGATGAGATCATCACTAGGAGAGCTGAAACAAAAATTGGAGTTCTTGGAAAGTTATTGTAGAGAGCTTAAGAAAGCATTGAGTGCTGAGACAAAGGACCCCCAGAAGGTCAAAAACCTCTCAAAAAGAAGAGAAAATGACAGGCCTTTAGACGAACCTAACGGGGATAGCTTAATGCCAGTGAGTGAGGAAGTTATGGTTGAAGGGTTTCTACAGATTGTCTCGGAAGCAAGATTATCAGTAAATCAGTTCTGCAAATGCTTGGTGGCTCAAATAGAAGAAACAGATGATGAGACCTTAATAGACAACCTCAACATGCTCCTCCAACCTTATAAAGTGTCACTCCACTCAAAGTCCTCAAAGTCAGTCTTGTATCATTTAGAAGCCATCATCAACCAAACCCTGTATCAGGATTTTGAGAACCCGGTCTTTCAGAAAAATGGCGCACCAAAGCACCTAGATCCTCTCTATGACCGTCAAGCTCAATTCTCCTCATACGTGGCTTTGAGAAATTTGAGCTGGAACGATGTGCTCAGGAAAGGGACCAAGTACTACAGTGAGGAGTTCAGCAAGTTCTGTGATCAGAAAATGAGCTGCATCATCTCCATGCTAAACTGGAACAGACCATGGCCTGAGCAGCTGCTGCAGGTGTTCTTTGTAGCTGCTAAATGCATATGGCTACTGCATTTGCTTGCATTCTCATTCGACCCGCCATTGACAATTATGAGGGTTGAAGAGAATGCAGGCTTTGATCCACAGTACATGGAGGATATGAGTGTGGATCGGCATAGATCACATACTGATGGCAGTAGAGTTAGGGTCATGGTGATGCCCGGTTTTTATGTCAGCGACAGGGTTCTAAGGTGCAAAGTCATCGCCAAGTGTAACGCCATGAGTTGAAAATCAAGTTTATATATATAACTAGTTTCATTTTTAAGCGGTCTTCCTTGGAAATGATGCATTCTGTGACTTTGATACATAGAGACGGCTTACTCCTAAAGTTCGGATCCGGTTAGTTGCCCATTGGCTGGCCGAGTCCAATCGATGGTGAGTGGTAACTTGTTTAGTTGAGCTTGGGCTTGAGAGAGTTCAAACTAGTTGATGTGATTTCTTGTAGGAAACGTAATGGACCCTCAAGTATGAAAAATACTTTATTAAAACCACAAATCGCTATTTCTCGTAATGGACCCTCAAGTATGAAAAATACTTTATTAAAACCACAAATCGCTATTTCTACAATAGCTAGAGTTGACAATCTCTTTGAAGAAGAAAAAACTCTTCCTTTAGTTTGTATTTGAATTGTTGTTGTGATGATATTGTTAATATAGTTGGATCTACTCAAAATCAATTGACAATGATTAGGGGAGTCCAACTATATACTAGAATCGTTATAGATCATGTAATGGGCGATGTGGGACGAAACCACTGCTCAACACTCACCCTCACTTGCAATAGCCTCTGATAAGGGCAGCAAGTGAGGCCTCGTGCGGAGAATGATAACCGTCACGGGTATCTGATAAGGGCAGCAAGTGAGATCTCGTGCGGAAAATGATAACCGTCACTAATATATATAACGGTGCGGCGACCTGCTCTGATACATGTTAATATAGTTGGATCTACATACAAAACCAATTGATTATGACTGGGGGAGCCCAATTATATATTAGAATCGTTGTAGACCAACTAAAGGACGATGTGGAATATAAACACTGCTTAACGCCTACCCTCACTTGCAAGAGCCTCTGATAAGGGCAGCAAGTGGGGACCTCGTGCAGACAAAGATAGCCCATATTAATATACGAAGGGTGAGGTGAAAATCTGCTCTGATACCATATTAATATAGTTGGATCTACACTCAAAATCAATTGGCACGAAGGTGTATCGGAGCGAGTTTTCACCTCACCCTTCCTATACGTTCGTGACGGTTATCTTTCTCCGCACGAGATCCCCACTTGCAGTTCTTATCAGAGGCTCTTGCAACTGAGAGTGAGTGTTAAGCAGTGGTTTACATCCCACATCACCCATTATATGATTTATAATGATCCTAATATATAGTTAGACTCCCGCACTCATTGCCAATTAGTTTTAAATGTAAATCCAATTATAATAACAGATATTACAAATGGAATATGCTCCCTTTATATATGTTTTTGTGTTGTTTAAAATAGTGCTCATCTCAATTTATCACAGTGTTGCGACAGGATGACTTCACCATACATTTCTATTGTATTTCGGGTTTGCATTCCAATATTCCCCCTCAAACCCGATTCTGCATTCTAAGTTTTTCCCTGAGTATGTGGAATACGTCTGTCTTCCGAGCCTTCGTAAATATATCTATCGATTGATCTTCAGTCTTGTAGTGTACAATCTCCACAACTTTGTTCTTCACTTGTTCTCACATGAAATGATATTTGGTGTTTATAAGCTTGCCTCAGCTACGTGACACCGGATTCTTCGCAAGTAAAATTGATTTATTGTCCACAAATATTGGTGTAGGGCCTTGTTCTAAATGATATATCTCGCTCAAAATATTCCTGAGCCACATCACTTGGCATGTGCACGCTGCCGTTGCCATGTACTCCGTTTCACATGTTGAGGGAGCAACAATTTATTGATTCTTTGATAATCATGCAAATATAACTGATCCAATATGAAGCGCATATCTGGAAGTGCTATTCCGATCATTTAAATCTCCTCCATAGTCATTATTTGAATAGTCAATTAATTTAGAATCTTGAGAATGTGTATAAAACAAACCATGATTGGTTGTGCCTTTCACATACCTCAGAATTCTTTTAGCTGCACCAAAGTGATCTTGTTTGGGTTTTTCCATGTATCTGCTAACCACTCCGACTGAGTTCATAATATAAGGCCGTGTTAAAGATAAATACCTTAAACTTTTCACCAGGCTTTTAAATAATGTTGAATTCACCGACTCTTTGTCGGAATCATTTTGGAGCTTTATTCCCGATTTAGCTGGTTGGTTGTCGGCTTACAATTTTTCATTCTAAACTTGCTTAGAATTTGCTCAGCATACTTCCTTTGTGATATGAATATCCCATTTTCCATTTATTAACCTTTAATTTAAAATAAATAAGACATTTTATTGATGTCTGTCATCTTGAATTCCTTCATCATTTCCTTCTTAAACTCTTCATATGAGGCTTGGCTATTTCCAGTGAAAATCATATCATCAACATATAGACATACCACTAATGTGTCACCATTTTCCTTCTGCTTTGTATGTAAACCATGTTCATAGGGACTCTTGACAAACTCATTCTACTGAAAGTACTCGTCAATTCTCATGTTCCAAACTCGTGAGGCTTGTTTTAAACCGTATAAGGTTTGTTTTTCAGATGATAGGTTTTATCTTATGGTTCTTCTTTAATATATCCCTATGCCTGCTCAATGTATACTTCTTCTTCTAGGTAACCATTCAAGAATGCAGAATTCACATCCATATTATAAAGTTTTTATTTATTTTGTGCCGCAAATGCTATGAGAAGTCATATGGTATCGATTCTTGCAACAAGGGCAAACACCTCATTATATCGATTCCATGTCTTTGCTAATAACATTTTACTACTAGTCTCACCTTATATTTCTCCACTTTTCCTTCTTGTTTTGTTTTGGTTGTTGACCCATTTTACACAAATTGTTTTGTTCCCCTTTGGAAGGTGTATTAGTTCTCATGTTACTTTGTATTGAGGCAATTTCTTCATTCATAGCATCCTTCTATTTTTTTATGAGCCGCATCTTCATATGTAGTTGGATCACATTCTTCTATAAAAAAAGGGATAAAACCCAAAAGGGGCCATGAACTACCACCGTTTACCCAATTGCGGTCAGAACAACCACGATTTCCAAAAAGGGTGCGATGAAAAAAAATTAAACTGATTTTCTAAAATAAAATTTATCATTACATTCCTAACCTAATATTATTACAAGACTTAGATTTGTGTGCAAAAATTACATCGTTTGGTTATCAAAATAAATTATACCATTTTGCGCACATAAAGAAAACGACGTCTGTTGATAACCAAATGACGTAATTTTCGCACACAAATTTAAGTCTTAAAATAATATTAGGTTTGTATTGTAATGGTAAATTTTAATTCAAAAAATCTGTTCAATTTTTTTTCATTGCACCCTTTTTGGAAATCATGGTAGTTCTGACCGCAATTGGGTAAGTGGTGATAGTTCAGGGCCCCTTTTGGGTTTTTCCCCTAAAAAAATAGTGAGTAATCCATAGGTTCAGTGTTTTGGTAGATGTCTACTAGACTTCTTAGTTTAGATGACGCTCCCCTTGAATTGCTATTGTTATTCAAACTCTTTATTTCTTCATTATGTAATCCTTAGGACATAGGCTGAGGACTTGATGAAGGGCTACAATCATTATTATGGTTACGGTCTTCAACATTTCCGTCTTTGTCATCATCATCAAAGAATAAGGCGGGCATTCTATTTTCTTCCTTATTCCACCTCCAATAATCTTGTTCATCCAACTCAACATCACGAGAGATGATCAACTTCTTTGTCACTGCGTTGTATAGTCTGCACGCATTGCTTCGTTTATCATAACTAATAAAGATGCATTTCTCACCTTTGTCATCTAGCTTATTCTTTCTTTGGTCTTGTATGTGTGCATATGCAATGCACCTAAAGACTCTTAGATGTCCAACTTTTGATTTGCTACCGCTTTTATTTGGTGTCTCAAACTTGATGCTTTTTGTTGGGCATCGATTTAATAAATAAACACAACATAGCTTCAGCCCAAAATGTTCTAGGCATGTGTTTTTCTTTTACCATGCTTCTTGCCATATCAACAATTGTGCGGTTCTTCCTTTTCACCGCACCATTTTATCGTGGTGTATATGCATCTGTCAATCGATGATCATTTCCATGCACTTATTGAATAATTTGGAGATATACTCATCTTTTCTAGCTATTCAGAACCTTCAAATGCATGCCAATTTGCTTCTCTGTCATTCCTTCAAGGGCTTCATACTTTTTCTTGATAACATAAACCCATACTTTTCTAATAAAATTATCAATGAATGTAATGTAATAGTGATTTCTTCTAAGTGATGGTATTTCAAATGCACCTATTGTGTCTGTATGAACAATTTTCAATGGCTTTTTGACTCTCCATGACTTTCCAATTTTAAAACTTTGTTTGTATTGTTTACCTTTAACACAGACTTCACATACTTGATTTGGTTGATTAATTTCAGCCAATCCATCCACCATCTTTACTCTTACTAGTAAGTTTAGATCGGAAAATCCAAGATGACCAAACCGTATGTGCCACAGCCATGACTCATCTTGCATGACTGACTTCATGCACTTCAGTAGCCCTTTTAGAATATGAAGTGTGAAGAGATGATTTCTTGTCATTTCAACTTTGCATATTAGCTCTCCTCTATAATTTCTCAAGCCGAGTCAACAGTCATTTGCACATCATAGCCTTTCTAGAAGAGTTGGCCTAAACTAATGATGTTACTTTTTAAAGCTGGTACATAGTAAACATCTTCTATGTATTTATTTTCTCCATTTTTTAAGGTAATTAAGGGTTTACCTTTTTCATTAACATGAGTCTTTGAAGAGTCTCCAAATGTACCTTCTCCATGTACTAATGTGTCCTAATTAGTAAAACACTCTTTTCGACCACACATGTGGTTGCTAGCTTCAGTGTCTAGGTACCAAATACTTTCCTTGCATTTTCTATCACCTCGATAACTAAGAAAATGAATGATTCGTCTATCTTTTTGAGAAATGATTTCTCTCCTCTCTTTCAGGAGCAGAAATGCACTCATAGCTGTAATATCCGAATTTGTTACAGCTGTAGCATTTTAACTCAGCTGTACCACCTTGTTATCAAGATCTTCCTCTTCCTCAATTATATGATCCTCGGCCATGGTTGTAGCCTTAGTATTCGTCATTTGATTAAGACATTTCATAGCACTAGGATGCACGTCATCGACCACCCCGTCCACCTCGGTAGGAACTTTTGTGACCACCATTGTTGTTTTGTCCTCACTAGTGATTGTTAGATGAATGACTTTCTCCGAGATATAGTCTACTTTGCAAAGTTTGATCATAGCTTGCATTTTGGTCATCTTGTTCATTCATAACTCATGAGATTAAAGTGATCCAATAAACTCATTTATCCTTATTTTAAATAGATCTTCTTCTTCTTTGATTACCGCTACCACATAATTAAATTTAGGAAAAAACTATAAAGGGCTATTAATTACCACTTCTTATCCAATTGCAGTCTGAACTACCACCATTACCAAATAAAGGGCAAATATTAATTTTTGACAGACATGTTAACGTCGTTAACCCACAATAAACACCGTTAACAGATAAAACTCTATTAAGACAGAATAAAGTGATTAAAAGCTAGATGTGGACCTGCAACTGCAAGACTCTCCATCTGTCTTCATTTCACTTTCATGGTCGGACTCTCTCCCAACACTCTAATGCTCTTCAACCCCACCCTTTTCTTCTATTTTATCAAAAAAGCACTCAGCTTTTCGTCAAAGACTGGTTTCGACTTAGTCAGTCAATGTTCCAGCCATCAGATGCGGAGAATGAAACACTAACAAAAACTATATGGATAGATTTGTCTACAAGGTTTAGATTAAGATTGGAAATGGGTGGAGCGGGTATTGTTCGCGGTCAATGGATGGAAAGGATGTTAAGATTGCTTATATAATCCCCCACACCACAATCAATCTCTCCTCCTCATAACCAGTAGTCAATCTTCTTTTGATGGACTGTATTCATATTTGTGCTGAATTCAATTCAATTCCCACTCTGCTTCATTGATGTGATGGCTATGGGTGTCGTGGCCACCACCGCGAATCTGTTGTACACTGTGCCAGAGCTGTCTGGACAAGTAAATGACTTAAATGTTAAGCGGTTAATAATTATTTCTGAGCTAGTGGACAAGGTCAAAGGTTTCAATCTGCGGAACATATTTCTAGGCTTAAGACCGGCTCCAGCCATGGAAAGTTCGTATCTGATGATGATTTCATTCACCAAACCTGATGATGATTTCATCAACGTTGCTGCTCATGGCATCATCCAAGGAGGATAATCTCAAAGAAACGCATGACCCGGCCATGTGCTTTCTGTCCATGATTCATTGTTTCAGTCTCTGCTTTATCTTATATTCAAATTTGTAGAGCAAAAACGCATTGGTTTCCATGGTGAGGTTCAGTATGGAGGAGGTTTTGAAGGCAGTGGTAAGTTATAGGGTGACACATATGTGGGTGGTGTCATGGGTGATGCTGGATCTGACAAAGCAGAGTGTGGTGGAGAAGTACGATCTAAGGAGTTTGAGGCTAGTAAGGTTTGCAGCTGCTACGCTCGGGGATGAGTTGATGAAGGGGTTGTAGATGGTGGATTAATATTTCTTTTTTTGTTAATGGGACACTATTGACAGAGTTGATGTTAATAAATGATCAGTTGTCAGAAGTGATGGTCTGTTAATAATGTTAAAATATCCATAAAAAGTTGATGGTGTGCCCTTTATTTAGTAACGGTGGTATTTAGATCGCAATTGGATAAATAGTGATAGTTTGGAGCCACTTTAGGTTTTTTCCTTAAATATATGTGACAATGATCGTAAAAGCTTCTCCATCACTTTCACATCACCAATAGATTCTTCGTTTCTTCTTATCTCATTTATCACTGTTTGCAAACATGCGACATAGGTGCCGACGCCTTCAATGTTTAGCATCTTCACGGTCGTGTGTTCTCATTTGAGGGATTAGAGTCGGACTTTCTTGACTTTCTCAATCTCTTGTAGAGATTTTTATAAAGTCTCCCAAGCTTTTTTTGATGTATTTGCACAAACTATTTTCTCAAAGTTTAATTCATCAACTTCTTGAAAAATAATAGCAAAGCCTTCTTATCCCTCTTGCGCATTTTTTTTCGTGCACTTTTTTGTAAGTTTGTCAAAGAGGCTTCACTTGCTACATTCTCGGGCTCAGTATAACCTTCAACGACATCCCATATTCTTTGTGTGCAAGAAGATATTTCGTTTGAATGCTCTAATTTCTATAATTGGTCTTTGTCAATCTTGAAATTTGTGATTGCATGTAAGTTGCCATGTTTCTGAACAAAATCTTGGTTCTGATACCACTTATTGTAAATGTAATGGACCTTCAAGTATAAAAATACTTTATTGAAATCACAAATAGTTGGTACACAATAGCTAGAGTTGTAACTGTCTTTGAAGAAGAAAAAACTCTTCCTTTACTTTGTATTTGATTTGTTGTTGTAATAATATCACAAATAGAACATGCTCCTTTTATATATATTTTTGTGCTGCTTAAAATAGTGTCCAGTATCCTTGCTAGCACCTAGACCCTCTGATTAGCACTCAGCGCCCCTCGTCCAGAGCACAATACAACACCCCGCGTCCATACCCAGCACCTCGCCCAGGTACCAGCTTGTCCGGGTCGAATGCCCAGCGCCCCGTGTGCGCACAAGCCTAGCGCTTAACTCTGGTCCGTGCCCAGCGTGCCTAGTGCCCAGGCCAAGCACTGCTCCTTAGACCTCGCGTCCAAACGTTGTACGCTTTTTGAGTCCCATAGGCCAAACCCCTCCCCATAGTCTTCTCGCAACCCTTTAGGCCATGCGCCGCTCATTGTAGGCTTTTCGATCACTCCTTAGACCTAGCACCACCCTTTGTAGGCTCTTCGAGTCTTCCTTAGGCCTAGCACCACCCATTGTAGGCTTTCCGAGCCCTCCTTAGGCCTAGTGCCATCCCTTGTGGGCTCTTTGAGCCATTGTTATGTGACACATTGAAAAATAAAAAAAAATTAAAATCAGTGGTGAATTGTCACATGTTACTTTAACGTTTTAAAATGTCACATGACGGTTCCTCATTAGTGGTGTCCACGTGAAATGTGTCCACATAAGAATTTCTCACCTATATACTATTATAATTTGCAGTTATGAGGAATCGATGTCTCTATGTAATTATTAAATTTATAAATATATCCAATAACTTAATTAATTAATTATAAACAAATCCTCATTCAAAATTATGGCGTCTTGCAAATTACGGTAGAACAACATATTTCCGTACTTTTTCCTTATTTTAAATTTACTCAGTGTCTAATTTCTTGGTATAGAATTTTTGAACTAGATGATTTGAAGATTTTAATTAGTAGGGAGTAAAGGATAGAGAGTCGAATATACAAGATTCATGTGGAAGTAGAGGCTGGAAATTAATTGAACTCTTAGGCTCTGTTTGGTTTAGGGAAAATTTGGCTGAAAGAAAATCTCATGGAAAGTTAGTAAAATTTATTGTTTGATTTAGATGGAAAATAGGAGGGAAAGGAAATTAGGTGAAAAATTGGATGAAAAATGTGATTTATATATATGATAAATCAATCCAATCAAATTCAATGTATCTCAAACAAATAATCATTTTTTGAACAAATTCAATGTATTTTATCAAATTCAATATATGAGAGGATGAAAGATTGATATTTTTCTACATATATTCCATAAAACTTTCCATGATCATGGAAAATGAAATAGATTCATAACAATTTTTCTTATAATTTTCCTTTTGAACCAAATACTTTTAATAATTTCATTTCCTTTCAATTTTCCTTCAAACTTCTTCCCACCAGATTTTCCTTAAACCAAACACAGTCTTAGAATAGCGCAAAAAATACAGAGACAAGTATCCCTGTGAGCTATGTTGGAATCTGAAGTTTGTTCTACTCATGCTGCTGTCTGTTTAGTTGCAGTGGTTGCTCATATCATGGTGTCAGCTCTTGATGGCAATCTCCGGAAGAAGTTGAGGGGTATGGAGGGCAGCTTGCTGCGGAACCTGGGATGTCTCAGCCCATATAGCCCGGCGAGGAGCGACACCACTTGAAAAGGCGTCACATACAGCACAACCGCAGCAACCAAGCAGAAAACAACAAACAATGTCGTGGCTCTCGGATCTCTCCAGTTGAGCAGGGATTGTAACCTCTCACCTTGAGTTGCCAAGTCCCCCACCACCGTCTGAACCCTCCCTCCTATGCTCCTCAAACGATCATACCTCATTTTGACAGTGTCCGATCCTTTGGAAGTCGGGAATGTGTCGAATTCTTCGTCAAGCTCATCTGGATGGACTGCATCCGCATGGGAGAGTCTGATGTCCATGTGTGGCGGGTGCCTTGGTCTCGTGCGAAACTTCCATAGTCCGATCAGGAACATGTAGAGAAAAACAGTGGGTAGAATCAGCTCCGGGTACAGGACTAATATTGTGTACAGGATGTGGATCAAGACCGTTGTGATCGGATTTTTCCACTGACAGATATGATCCAACCATTTGGCCACGGCAATTACTCCGCTCAGAACTCCCATGATCCTGAAGAAGTTGGCTTTGCTCTTGCGCATGCTCCACATATGTGAATCAACATCTAGCATATACTCCACTACCTCTTTCCTCAGAGGAGGTTCAGCTCGGCCGAGCCTCGTAGACACTATCTGTGTAGCCTGATGTCTCAGGTTGTCAAGTTGGACCACTGACAGAGGGTGGATGTAATGCATTTTAGGCAACAAAGGGTGTGTATAGTTATGCAGCATGTTTGTCAAGGATGAACATGTGAACCTCACGGCCAACTGAACTTCGCCCGTCTTCTTCACACCTGACAGCTTCAATACTACCAGAGGATAAGAATGAGTGTAAACTCGGTCAGTTTCAATTGTGTTCAAGCGGATCCTGACCTTCCCGATCCTAGAATCCTTTGAACCTCCAGATTTACCATCCCCTGCGTGGATGTGGCAATTGTCAAATACCCCGACTGAAATGACGGTGCAGGGATCAAAAACCTCCCAAGTGTACTGCTCATTCCATTTGGGGTTCAGGCTATCTATGATGGTTCTAGTACGCACCCACTTCTGCCCATACTTGGCCACACAATAGGCGTCAGTTGTTCCTCTTCCGTCTCTTGATTTCATTGGGATCAGCCCGTGAGCACTGATTACACCGAGCTCAAGAATCCCAATGCTGGTCTTCCAAAGTTGTTTGGCGGTCGGTCTAAGGTCACTACTGTAGTGTGTTGATTCATCCAATACGTGATATCCACCATCCAAACAAATCCTCATGTGAATCCTACTCGCGAACTTGGTCTCCTTCATCTTCTCTCCATCACCCACAATGTGCTTTTCCAGGTTGTGCCACCTAGTGTTTACTGGCTTATGGTCAAGCCTCCGCTGCACATTATGCAAAGGAATGACGCACATACCCAGATTCTCGTCTTTGCCGGGACCGACTTTATCTTCCACACTCAGAATCAAGGGCTCTTCAAATGGCTCTGCAACAACAAACATCAAGTCCTCATTCCAGATTGGATTAACAGTCTTGCTCTGTGATATTTTAGTTCTCAATGTTTGATTTCCCAGCATCGCTTTCACGTAAGCTTCAGGGTACCTGCTCTTGTCACTGGGCATCAAATCCTGAGCCTCAATGACATTGACTCTCAGATACCACAACTTGGGAGACAGATATACCTTTGATCTGATATGTCCAGTGCCATCCCCACTGACAGTGGCTGCATCTGAGTGCCATGCCTCAGGGAATGCCTCATCGGCCTGAGTTCCCATCCAAACAGCCAGCATCAACTCTCCTTTAACTTTATCCCCTTTTCTGTCAACCATCCGATACCACTGAGGTGCCAGAGGACTATCAGGTGGAACACGCTTCGGAATGTCATTGAGATCAAATATGACCCTGCCCATCACACCATCTTTTACCATGTTCTTGTCTGATAAAATAACTTCTAGGAGTGACGCCTGGATGCGATCCTTTGTAAAAGCAAAGACCTGATTCCATTCAGGGTTGGACTTGTTTTCAAAATGCTTAGTAGTTCCTCTGTAATTTCCCAGCTTCACTTCAACATATGGATTACAGCTTCCGGATATATCAATTGGATGCAAATTCTTGGCTTTGACAACACGTACGTACAGGTACTGCATTTGCTCAACAAGGTCATATGTGCAACCGAGCTTGTCCCCGGATATCCCTCCCCTGCCAATACAGGGCGATGTCTCTCTCAAAGCAAACTCTTGAGGCTGTGGAGGCTTCTGCATCTTTCCTGACTTGCAAAATATATCTTGTATTTATGATTACTGTATCAAAGGGACTTCAACTTCATAAGAACATGAAATCAATGGTGATAAGGCTCCACCACTTTCAGATTAACTGAAAACTTGATAATTAGCAATACTTTGCACGCTGTTGGTCATCAACAATTCTTGAGATGGAAGCCATGATCCATCCAAAACTTAAGAAGAAGATATTGCTGTACTGTGAAGCAACACACAAAAAATATGAAGTCTCAAGAGTCCATAAGAATGAATCAATGAATGATGGTATATTGGTATGTATTCAAACTTTTGCCCAGAAGAGTAGGAGTGACTACTGGGTCAAGTTGTGGAGATCAAAAGCAAGAGGGCCTGCTTACCTTAAACTATGTTACTTGCATGAAAGTGCATAACACATTAATAAAGGATTGAACAGAAGCTCCCCTTTCTTCTATCAATCAAGAACCAACTAAAACAATTAGTCTAAATTTTGCATTTGTAATTAGCTTCTGTGACAAGAAACAGATGATATGTTGAACCTAATTTTGTCTGAGTCAAGACACTGAGGATGACAACCTTACTTGAAGCTAAGAGAGAAGTTGAAGATTACTTCCTAGACTTGCCAAATTATGCACCACTTGAGATAGAACCTATTGTAGACTGCCACTAGGAGTCAGAACTTATAAGCAATGACAAGATATTTCTTTAATAAATTAAAAGCATCAAGTAAACTCAAATTTCGAGACTGTAGATCAACTACTGTAATATTTGTGAATTCTGAGAGAAGCAATAAAATAAAGGGAAAAGTTACGAAAAAGGGGTTTGTACTATCACCCACTGAAAATTCTAAGGGTGTTACTATCCCTAATTTGTAATTTAAAAGTATTTTTCATTTCGACCTCTCATGTGTAATTAAACTATTTTCAATGAAGTAGTTGAATCTTCTGACGACTCTGTATTCATCATCAAGCTGCATGAACATCATTAAGTCTTAAAGCTTATGAATCCTATCGAAAGAAAACATTTGTACACAACACACATGTATCTAAATTTATGCCCTGGAGGAATATGACGACTGACGCATAACATATTAAACAGTATCAATGAAAGCTAAATTCTCAGATTATATGAAAATTACATGTAAATGTTTCTAAGCATATGTGAGCATACCTCAAACAAAATGCTGCAGAGAAATGGCTTCAGAGTTTGGATTTAGGAAACTAGACAGGAAAAAAGGGGGTGGTGTAAGCAATTGGTTTGTGTAGAGAAACTGAAGATTTGGAACTTATGAGGCTGAAGAGATTTGCAGGTCCTGTGAAATAATATCTCTTTCAGTTAATGGGGTAGTTTCTGACTGTACAACAGAATATATTTGGTTTTTACCATTTCCATGAACTAGTCACATGCTGCAACTACTGCTATTTGTTAATATAGCGTATAAAGAGGCTGTTAGGTTGGTTTTGGTTTGGGTTGGTTGGACTGTTTCAACTTTTCATTTTATTTATTCCCTCTCGTGGAAACTCTCGCTTTCTGAGGCTTCCGAAATCAGGATTTCTATTTTCCATATTCTATTTAAAAAGACTAGTTTGGACAAACAGGTCAAGCGGCACTACCTCAAGAAGGTGCTCAAATATTGGAAATGCTTACTAAAGGAAAGCTGTTTTGCAAGCACTAGCATGAATCTCTTGGGTTCTCACTGTGAGAAATCATAACTCACTGAGTAACACCGTGGAGTAAATAATGCCTAATAATCAGCTCACGTCTACAACAAGCAAATTGGACACTTGCATTTTCTGCACTGGTAGGTGGCTACCCAAAGCAATTTTCATCAGCTGTCACGCAGAACGAGGATACTTCAACTAAAGATGTTCCAGCTAGAGTAAACACAGCATGACTTTTATAAACTGTTTACAGAAACCAAACACGGAAAAGAAAAATGGCGCGCAGACTTTTTTCCCTTCACAACATTCAGTTTGATATGAAGAAAAACAGTTCAAGATGAAGAACAAACCACAGCAATCGTTCTGCTGTGTTTGCTGAAGAGCAATGGAACAGTAAATAGGGTAGAAAAGACCTGATCGAGTAGCCAACTTCAGAGATTAATTCCTCATCTTCATTAAATGTAATCTAGGGTTTTTATGCATTTATATACAAGATCAAATCTCCTACAATGTACAACTACAGATTTAAGGCTGAAAACAGCCCGTATTCCTAGGCCCATTGGTGTCCCAAAATTCAGTCCTGCACTGAAACTAAGGGAATCTCTTTCCCTCAGATTCTTCCTTCCCAGATGAAACGGCGTCGCCTTGTTCCTTTTCTTTCTTCCAGACGTTGTCGTTTCCTTTCTTTTCTTTCGCGCCATTTCTGCTCCAGACGACGTCGTTCTCATTTTCTCCTTCACCGGACGACGTCGCTCCTATCTTCTTCTTCAACCCCCCGCAAGCCGGTGCGTACAAGAAATCAGACACACCGAGCTTGGAAGAGGCTGACTCCAGCTGTGCTCCTTCCAACGGCTTTGTCAACATATCTGCCAATTGATCATCCGACGACACAAATTGTGGTTCGATGAACTTCCTTTGGATGTGTTCCCGCACAAGGTGACAGTCGAGCTCTATGTGCTTTGTCCTCTCGTGGAAGACTAGATTCTGCGCTATATGCAACGCCGACTTGCTGTCACAGTGCAATCTTATTGGTAGTGCAGTCACCACATTCATATCCATCAGCAATCGATGAACCCACACCGCCTCGCAGCACGACGAAGCCATGGATCTGTATTCGGATTCCGCTGATGATCTCAACACCGTGTTCTGCTTTTTGGTCTTCCATGATACCAGACTCGACCCTATGAAGACACAGTATCCTGTAATCGACCTTCGCGTCGCTGGACACGCCGCCCAATCTGCGTCACAATATACCTCCATTTGCGTGGATGAGTTCGATGGGAAGAAAAGGCCCTTTCCTGGTGATCCCTTGATGTACCTTAATACCCGATAGGCTGCCTGTATATGATCTTCAGTGGGGGCTGCCATAAACTGGCTTAATATATGCACTGAGTATGTTAAATCAGGTCTGCTAATGGTCAGATAAATCAATCTCCCCACCAGCCTTCAGTAAACATCTGGTTCCTGGATTCTTGCTGCCTCCGAAATGCCCAATTTATGCTTTGGATCAATCGGGTTCCTACATGGTTTACATCCAATGTAGCCACTGGCACTTAGTATATCTAGTGCATATTTCCTTTGGTTCATGAAAATCCCTTCTTCTGATCTTGCTATCTCAAACCCCAGGAAATACCTCAGTGTTCCCAAGTCCTTTATTCTGAATTGCTGGTGCAGATACTCCTTGGTGGCCTGTGTGAGAGCCTCTGATGTTCCCGTGATGATTATGTCGTCTACATACACTAGTAGCAGTACTAAATCTCCATTCTTGTGCAATGAAAAGAGGGAGTGATCATTTTGGCTTGCTTTGTACCCAAATGAAATCAATGCCTGACTTAGCTTAGCAAACCATTGTCTGCTTGCCTGTTTCAGTCCATATATGCTCTTCCTCAGCTTACAGACCAAACCCTGCTTCTTGGGTTCTGTATAGAAACCTTGTGGCAGATCCATGTATAATTCTTCTTCTAATAATCCATGTAGGAATGCATTGTTTACATCAAGTTGCTGTATTTGCCACTGTCTTGCTGAGGCTACAGCTAGCAGAATCCTTATTGTGGTCATCTTGGCTACTGGGGCAAATGTTTCATGATAATCTAGCCCCTCCGTTTGGGTATATCCCTTTGCAACTAACCTTGCCTTGTACCTTTCCAATGTTCCATCTGATTTGTATTTCACCTTAAATACCCATTTGTTCCCAACAGCATTGGCACCAGGAGGTAGTATTGTCAA
>NQLW01000747.1:72957-99565 GCA_002312845.1 Kalanchoe fedtschenkoi
GCATACCCAGTTTATTATTGTTTAATTATTAGTGATGATTGGTGTGTTCTTTATGAAAAGATGCTGCTTTTATTGAGAAAAATAATAGTAAAATGATAGAAGGTCAACTAAAATAATAAAGAAAAAATTTAAAAGGGGTCTTGAACTATCACCACTTATCTAATTGAGGTCCGAACCACCACAATTTCTAAAAAGAATGTGATGAAAAAATTATATCAATTTTCTAAAATAAAATTTATCATTACATTCATAAACTAATATTATCACAAGACTTAGATCCGTGTGCGAAAATAACGTTGTTTAGTTATCAAAATAAATAATATCGTTTTCCGCACATACATAAAACGATGTCTTTTCATACTCAATCATCCATAATCCTCAACAAATTTTATAAGATCAATTATATTTAAGAAATAAAATAAATTGAACTTAAACATCAACCGAAATCAGTTTAATCTTTTTTTACCACATCCTTTTTGGAAATCGCGGTAGTTCGGACCACAATTGGGTAAGTGTTGGTAGTTCAGAGGTATAACAATATTTTACCAGCTGGCTAGGGAGATAGATTATTTAATGATATAATGCAAGCTTATTTTATCAGTCCACTCGATATTTAGCAGTGAGGATCTCAAAATATGATAGATACCAACTGAGATAAAAAGAAAGCAAGCCTACTTTAGCTTGAAATAACAATCATATTTAATAGTATTCATGATTTGAGCTCTTGAGAAGGGGACATTCTGGAAGATAGCATTATTCATAGCTCTCCAAATATGATGGATACCAGCTGAGATAAACAGAAAGCAAGCCTGCTTGAAAAATTAAGAAGAGAAATTTATGGAGGCTGATCATGAAATTATCTGGGCCCATAATGAGAATGAGGTAGAAGGCTAACAAAGACATAATCTAAGACCTGATATGATGACGCCTAGTCATCATAAGTGTGTAAAGTCATCATATCATCTTCTAAAGTCATTTTGAGTATCCACTTATTCTCAATTTGGTGAAGGGTGGAAAGTGTTTTCGATTTACTAATAAGGCATATAAGCATATTCATTCATTGTTCATATATTGGGCATTATTGTTGTTGACTGGTCTTGGAAAGTGTTCATGCATGTGAAGGCAGGTGCGTACATGTAGCTAAGTAACATTGAAAATCATGACTTTTCCTTTATATTGACTATTTATTTGATCTTTGTATTGAGTTAATTAGTTGCTTGCTTGGATGATGGATAGCTTGTAAGGTAAGAATACATTACAAATTGAACTACGTGATAAGATAAATTTGTTTTCTATGATGCATTGAGTTTTATTGCTTGCTTGAGGACGATCGGGAGTTAGTGTGGGGCATTTGATGAGACCAAATTATTCTTGAGTAATATTTAATTATTGTAGTTAGTTTTGAGTTTCGGACTTATTTTAAGTCTTAATACAAAAATATGTTAAAGAATTATTTAAGAGCAAAAGACACACAAGATTAGAAAAGAGGATAGAATACAACATTCTGCCAAGCGCAGAGCCGCGTGCTAGGGATCTCAACCGCATGTAGTGATGTGGAAAAAGGCATGACATGAGTCAAATTTAGAAAGGAAGAAAGAAGTTGTCGTCATCATTGGTCACATGCAAGAGCCGAATGCCCGGGACTTTATAGAAACATGCGAGTGATGCGCATTGTTTCCTAATCGAGATAGCAAAATTTTTTTAATTTTTAAAGGGCATAACTTTCACGCCAGATGTTTGATTTGAGCAATTCAAAAGACTATGAAAAGATTATGTATAATTTTATAAGAGGAGTCAGAGCCTGATTTCCAGTAGATTTCTACCAGAAAAGTAATTAATGTCGGTGGGCAGAAACTTTTTGAATTTAATCCCAAATCTGACTCTATCACCTATCAGCCTTCGAAGTCACATCTTTATTAGATTTTTGTAAAAATATACATCAGATTCGTATAATAACTCATTGCTTATGTTATAAGGCACTTGCATCAATATGAGGAGGTCTCTACCTCACCATTCAAGTGTCAAGAGAGCTAGACACTATAACATTGTGCGATACTTCAGCGTGTGCAACAAGCTTCAAGAGAGAAGCGGATAGCAACAAGGGAGCAAGTCTCAGAGGAGTTCAAAGTGAGTTTGTAAGGACATTCTTTATTAAACTGATTATTTTCTTTTCTATGGCCACATGTGGCTAATTCCTTTGTGTAGTTAAAGTGTTGACTTATGAATGATTGTTGAGAGATATTTTTGCTTAATAAATTCTAGTTTTGATGTTATGTTTATTGAACTTATTCATATGAATGTTGTTTGATAACATAGTCTAAAAACCTATGTTACCCTATAATTATTCCAAAGCTAATATAACTGTGAAGGCTAGGGCCAATAATAATAAATTGAGTGGCAAATAAACATAAGTTTCTTGTATGTTTATAGATAAACATACACAAGATTTGTTAAGTCCTGCATATCTGAATTGAATTCCCTACAACAATAGTTCAGTCATATATGTCTTTTATCTAGCCGATTAATACCTAATTCACATGATGACATAAAATTCATATAAATGGCTAAAGAATATAATGATTGTAATGTGGGAGTGACTGATTGTAGAGTAGGAGTGATTGATATGGCTAGTCACATTGTTGTGGTCGATGAGTGCATATATGTTCATTGAATTCAATTCATTGCTGGATAGCATCAATGATCAACACATATTCACAAGTCAAGTCACTTGAGCTACATGTTTTATCCATTGATCTTTCTAGATAATGTGCAGGTTGAGTGATTAATATCACTACCAAATCTAAAACTTCCAGAACTCGAGTCTTTATATTTTATCTTGAGTCAATTACTAATGTTTCAAGTACTTATTCCATAAGGATCGACCATGTACTTGCTATTAGCTAGTGAACCAAGAGTTATAAATTTATTTGCATAACACTGTCAATGACCGACACTATCAATGCCTAAGCAGTTCACTTGGTCATTGGAATTGTCGATGAACTAGTCGATGATGGTCTTCTCTGGTCGTAATAGAGGAAGCAACCGTTGAGGAACACGCACCCGAGGTGGGAGGTCTCGACTATCTGATAGGAGACGAGAGCATCAATGCCGGTGGCAGAGCTTAGGTTCAAAAGGTGGTGGGTCGTTTGATGGGTGTGATCTAGATCTCTCTTTAATTTATTTCTATTTAATGGGGTAAACGACGCTTGTTGTTGGTTACTCAATCCAAAACTTACCAAACTGCACTTTATTTAAGAAGCGTGATAGTTCGGACCGCAATAGGGCAAGGGGTAGTAATAGTTATATACCCCTTAAGAGTTTTTCCCTTAATTAATTTAATAGCAAGATGTGATTATTTTTTCGGGTTGTAAATGATGATCAAAAAATTGTTTTGTTGTTGTTACAGCTTGAATGAGACAGAGACTATTAAGCAGTCTCTCTTTGTAGATCAACATCAAACATTGAGTCTCTTCAAAAGTCCAATGTTGCACCCCTATTATTAATCAACCTTAGCATCATTTACGTTGGTATACACTTAGAACAATAGTTTGACGAAGCGGGTATCGAGGAGTCGCATGCCTAGCTATCTTTATTCTCCTATAAATGATAGTGCTCAAACTTACTGATTAAGACTTGTTTGTCATCATATGCAATCTTGTTGAGGTATGATAGCATTAGTTCACACGATTAATTTTAACATGCACTATGGATGGTGTAAGTATAATATATTGATATATCATTATGTAACTCCAGTTAATTAGCCGATTAGTTCTTACAACTAATTTTCGCCTAACCAATTAGTCGTTAAACGCTCTATTCACCACTAAACACTTTTTAGAACTATGGTTGCTATCATGAAAAAAACAATAGTTCTACAAAATACACACTTACTTGATTTTGTTGATGTGTGCCTTGATTTTGAGGCTTTCTTGGTGGGAGATAAGAGATGCTGCAAGACATGAGCACTGTCCTGAGAATATATATCCTCGTTTAATTCATCATTCACTAAGGCTGTGTTTGGTTTACGGAAAATTTGGTGGAAAGGAAAATTTGATGGAAAATTAGTAAAATTCATTGTTTGGTTTAGATGGAAAATAGGAGGGAAAGAAAATTAGATGGAAAATCAGTTAGAAAATGTGATTCTACATATATTAAACAAGTTCAATGTATCTTAAACAAATAACCATTTTTGAGTAAATTCAATGTATGAAATGATGAAATGTCGATATTTTTCTACCTATTTTTCACAAAACTTTCAATGATTATGGAAAATTAAATGGATTTCCAACAATTTCCTTGACATTTTCTTTATGAAACCAAACAAAGGAAAATTAGATGGAATCCTTCAAGGATTCCATTGCCTTTCAATTTTCCCTCAAACTTTCCTTTGCACCCAATTTTCCTTGAACCAAACACAGCCTAAGATGATTTTACCATCATTCTCTTTTCAACTTTTTCATTGCTCCCTCTCGAGCACACCACTATCTTTCCCTTCATTTTTGATGAATCTAATGAACCAGCTACGCAAAGTGCACTACAAACAACACCAAGCATAATTGATTATGAGCTTAATGCAATAACTGCTCTCCATAACAACTGGCACAGGGTCACCACTAACGCTACGCCAGAAGATGATGCGTTTTAAGTTCTAGACGTAATATCAACAAATTGGTAGAATTTCCTCTCTAGCAATAATTTATATGCAAGACTTGCTCTTTGATACAAAAAAGAAGAAAATCAATATCAAAGTATAGCTACAATTTCAAATCTTATGCAACTACTTCGTCATACCTTGAAGTGCAAACATTTGTTGTCGAGTAAAACCCACAGAAGCCTATCAAATGTGCTAGCACCGATTGTGAAAATTCAGAGAGCGAAATTGAAGACTATATGATTCCTTTGACCACTTTTACCACTAGATACTATGACAGTATTTCCATTTCGCATGGCATGGAAAGCATCAATAGCAATTATTTGTTCATTCTTTGAAGGGGGCTGGGAGACTAATTTGGTGCAAATGCAGCAGGACCATGGGGTGGAACTTTGGGCGTCAAATAAGATGAATATAATGAAAATTGAACTCACCGGAACTTTTTTACTTGTGGAATCAATTTCTAGTCTCTCACATTAGCATTGGACCGGAACTCCAGGCATGTTGTCGCTAGGTGCAAGAGACCAAAATGATGTTTTATACTGTATTCATTGATCGATGTGAGCTGAATAACCTAACATGCGATCAATGAACACAGCATAAAACATCATGTTGTGTATGAAGTCTAAAAAGTCATCCACTGTTACATCCCGCATCGATTGAGTGAGGGATACTTAGCTTCCTTAATTAAGACTAAGACTCCTTACTTAGTGTCGAGGCCTTTTGAGTGCAGATTCACCGAATGAGGCAGCACACCGACGCAAAACCCACCCCCGCACGGGGCGAGAAAGTATCGACAATAAGGCCGTGCGAGAAAGTATCGACAATAAGGGGTCGGGGCTGTTACATGGTATCAGAGCCGACCATCTAGTGCGGCAGAGTCCCCAGATAGATCGCCGAATAAGGCAGCTGATGACATCTGCCCTGTAGGGAGTGGAATGTTACATCCCAAATCGATTGGGTGAGAGATCCTTAGCTTTCTTAATTAGGACAAAGACTCTGTTAGTGAGAAAATTAATAAATAAAATAGTTGTTGGACACAAAATATACGACAACAATTTAACGATTTTGATTTCGTCACCCCAGAAACCTAAAGGAGCACACATAAGCTTCGCTAAAATTTCATTGGTGGATATGAGAACATCATACGAGAAGTAGCTAACAGGAATAATTAAAGTTGTGTATACACTGACCTAGAAAATTAACATATGATAAGTGGTAGCTGCTGCTCACTGACTTAGAAAATTAACATATGATAAGTGGTAGCTGCTGCTCACAAAACTGAAAGCAAGAGCAACTAAATCAGAATCTTTTAACAAGTTGCATATCAGAATCTTTTCCTTGCACTATGATTCTTCCATTATACCCTAAATCCCAACTAAATCAGTAAACAATAAATGGTTGCATAAAATAATGGAGTAGTAAAGCGGGGTAAATTTATGTGGATGTTGAGGTCGGGATCTGTAAGCAGCTATCGGTCTTGGGAAGCAATGTGGTCGAGGGTGGCGTCAGCCGTTGGCGAAGCATTCTCGTCGTTGAAAGGCTTGGCTTCAACAGGAGGGTTGAGGCGGGGAGTCGCAGTAAGCGTTGGCGTGGTTTTGGAACCGCCGCTCAAATCACCATTATTTTTCACCAAAGATCACTTACCCTATCTATCTATGCTTTGAGTAGTATGAAAACTACAAAAACTCCTCTTCCACGGACTATCTGGGGAGCCTCTGTATTCCTCTCTTCTTAGAAACCTTCTTGATGGCATCAAACTCAACTTGGTTCTATTGAATATCATACTCTCGTTAGAGCTCGTTGTCGACATGTCCTTCTTTTTCTGGTACAAGAGAAATGAAATACAAGGCTTCTTCTGGTCGCATTCTGTACAACGTGACAACGATGACAAGACTAGCATGGTATTGTCAACAATAAATGTCTGAAGTACCTCATCCTAGAGGACATGAAGATGCGGCCATGGTGGGATTCATATTTTTAAGGACTCAGAAATAGAAGATGAAAAGAAGTTGGAGTGGTTTAGAGAAAGCTTTTTGGGCAATATGATTTTGAAGGGGTTGGAGGAAGAGGGGTGTGTGTTCGATTGGGTAGTGTTGGTAAGGTCTGATGATTGGGAAAGATTTGGCGGTCCCCATAATTATTGTATTGTCATCAAAAGGTTGGGGAAGTGCAGGCAAAATTTGTTGAATTGTTTACTAAGCCTTTTGGGGTTCCGCTCACTTTGCTAAGTGTTTTGGGAGTGTCACGTTGGAGTGTAAACAAATTAAAATCAATAAACCGATGAATCAAATTATATTGAACCGAATCGATAGGTTTGGTTTGGTTTGAAATGTTAGTGGTTCGGTTACGATTTCAAAATTTGAAAATCGACGACCAATGATTTGGTTTGGTTTTTAATTTTTATAAAACCAAACCGATTCAGACCGAACAAAATTAAGATTTTTTTACATGAAAATTCTCCTATTTAGTAATTAAATTAGTCAATAAAGTTCATGAAAGAAAATTAATTGAACTCGAACGATGTGGTTTGATTCGGTTTGGTTTTTTAAAACTAGCGGTTTGGTTCGGTTTCAAATTCCTCAAACCGATTACCAACGGTTGAGTTTGGTTTTTTATTAAAAATCGAACTGAATCGAATCGTTACACATCTAGTTTCATGTACTGTTTCATTGGGTTATCGTGCAGATAAGGTGGCGATAAATTAAATTTTCGAGGGGTTGGGGCTTAAGATGGTGGTTTTGTTTTGCTTTTTTTATAAATAGAAAATAAAGTGATGGACAAAAAGTCGTCAGAATAGATATGTAATGCGATGATTAGCACACTGTCACAAAATTCATTGTCACATTACGCCACTTTTTTGTATTGATGATATGCATCTTCGATTTATGGTTTAACCCAAATAAGTTTTAAGTGTATCGGCAGTTTTTTTGTAGGCTATGTTTGGTTATTATGCACATTATATATGCATTGAATTTATTATTTAATCTTGTTCTTTGATGTGATATATCGTTGGACTTATAAATGTAAAATCATTTCACATGATGTTATGCTTAGTTTGTTAAAATAATATGCTATTTTGTTTTCATTATTTGATATTACTTGACCATTTGAAAGGATAGCATATGGTGCAATTCCATCTTTGTCCCACATTAGCGAAAATAAATTATATGGGAGGAATTTGCCTATAATTGAGCAAATGACTACACTTAGAAGTGAAACTCAATGAGATTTAGTGCTTGTTTGGACTTCATATTGATTGGTAATACTCAACTTGTAGCCTAACATTGTGCTCTTTTTTAGCTAGCTTTTTTGAATAAGAGGCTAGTTGAATAAGTTTCGGATTTTATGGTTCTGATTTTGGAATTGAGCTGAGCATGAGCTAAAGTATTCAATCGAGTTGAGCCAAACAACACATTTTAGACTTAACGACCTAGAACCGAGCTCGAGCAATCCAATTTAATGTTCGAGTCGAGTTCGAGTAGACTGAGACTCAGACTTGACACATCTCTTTTACAACCGTAGAGAACATGTTGAATGGAAGCAAATGATTGAGGTGATGCTCTGATCAATGTATCACAACCAAAAAGTGCTTATTTTTTTTAGCCAAAATAATTAATGACCGGAAAATTTCCGGCAATATTTTGAGAGAGACGTTTGGACAACTTTTAAAAGGCTAAAAAGTCTCCGCAAGCTTGCTGGAAGAAAATCTATCCCCGGTACATGACCAAAAATATTCCAGTAAGGGTTTTTGCCTGCCTCGGCCATTTTTATTATGTGGACAAGAACAAACTGGAATTGGAAAAAAATAACCGGAGAAAAATCCTAAAATGAGGAAACATTCTTATTTCTTCATTTCTCTCCTTCATCATTATTTGTCTCCTTTTACTACCACTATTATTAGTTGTCTCTCATTTAGGTTTTTTTTCAGGAGGCGAGGCCCTTAGACAAGGCGGCTGGATGCGAGACGAGGCCCCGAGCCTTAAGATGGCTGAGGCCCTAGGCCCACAAGGCGAGGCCTCAACTTGAAGCCCCCCAAATTCCTCCAACCACTTCTTCTGCTAAAGCCCTCGCTCTCCCGTCGCACCCCATGTGTATTTTCTCATTATTTTCGTAAGAGCACACATGAGAGAAAAATGTGGAGTTTAACCTATATGATGTAAATGACGGTTAGTGGTGACCAAGCGTATGGTTAGGTGTGTTATGTGTCTTAGATTAGAACCTAGTCAGAGTTTCATTGTTTGACGATTTGCACCAATGTCTTTAGTTTGTGTAGTTATGAGTTCAAACGTCATGAGATGAGATTTTGATCTCACAACTATTCGAACTAAAACATCAGCATGGAAACAAAAGCTATTGGTTTCTCATGATCAAACACTTAAAATGATCGATTTCAACTCAAGTCATATATCAAACTTGGGCATTCACTACCATCTTTTGTCTAGAGGTAAACTCTTTATTTTTTACTTCACTGTCCTTGTAAAAATCATTCGATGTGGCCTTTTATACACCTCCAATCATGATATTAGAAAGTTTATCCAGTTGTACTACTTGAGGCTCACGGTGATAGGAAATGTTGAGTGTAACTTATAAGATAAAGAACAGCAGCTGATGGTTATCTAAGTTTATGATTGAGTTTGTTATCTGCCACGGGTTATAAATGGGTCTTAGTTTAAAAGTTTTGATTAAGAGGCATTAAGTCTCTATTTTAAAGTTCTTGTATTTATTTCTTATAGTTGTGAGTTAATACTTTTTGAAAGTTTGATCTCACAATGACACGAAATAAAACAGGGGCTTGACAATAGAGACTTAATTTTTCATAATCAAACACCGAAATATGATTAGGTTTTAACTTGAGGCATATAGCAAAATTCTAGCATTAACTTTGAGACACCATTCATAGCCATAATTTTTCTAGAGTTTCACTCCTTTTCCACCCTTTTTGGACATCTAACATCATTTGAGAAAGTCATCCATTGCGTTGACATCTTACAATATTTGATCTTGCTCTGAATTGTAGCTGTAATTTTTTTTTCAATTTTAAATATTTATTTCTTTATTTTTAACAAAAGCACCTAGAAAATGACTGCAAAGTGGCAAAAAAAAATTCACAGTAGAAACATGGTAGTAAAGCTCGACCAAAAATGTTTGGCCATAAATATGGTAGAATAGTGGCAGGAATAACTGAACGGAGATAGTGACAAGAATTAGCCGAAGCAATATCCGGAAATTGTGACCGACAAACTGCCGCAGCCCCATCAGAAAAAGTTATCAATGGTACCGCTCCGGTCATGCTCATGTAGGTTGGAAAAATGACTTAAATTTTGCTAAAATAGGAATTTGTTGTAGATTTTCGTCCATTTTTTCTGCCAATATCCTAACCAAAAATGCATTTTTTTTGTAATGTAACATGGAGCGATATCAGCCTTGTTATGAGGATATAACACAAGATTGTGATTAAATACAAGCTTCCATGAAAGTCCAAGATGACTTGATCACCAAGAAGTTTCAGAGGAGTTGATGGAGAAGTGGTATAGTAGCAATAATAGTTAGAGTTCTTGTACCACTTACATTTGACATGTTGGAGGAAACATCTAGCTAACCTAATAGGCTAACACAACGTACTTGAAAGGACATCATCAAAAACCAATATCAGCAAGTTCTGATCAATGTGTGATTTTTTTCCAGCAATATTCCTTTGTGATAGTTTCTTTATCAAAATTATTCTACATTTTGGTTTGTTTTCAACAACACTCTATTTTTTCATTTCCACTGTTAACCCCAACGGATTGCGATAAGAAATCCGTAGCAATGGCGGACTGTACATATTTTAGTTCCGTTGTCAACACCTGGATTGAGATGACAAATCCATTGGTATCAATGATGGATTGTACATGTCACTTCCTATTGACCATGTTCGCACACACATGTTGAACAAGTTGATGATATCTGCTAAACTTTTACACAAATCCGCCGATGGCACCTACAGATTGCTCTTATGAGAAATATAGAGATTTATTGATGGACAACTCTCATAGAATTGTTATCTTAATCACGGTTTGTAATCATTATTTGTAATTGGTCGCCGCTAATTGTTTTATCAAGAAAAAGTCTCTTATATAACAGGAAAGAAAAGTTCAAAATAAAATACTAACTTTAATTTCACAAATAAAAAAATTATGTAATTGGTTGTCGCCAATTGCAATATCAAGATTTGCAGAATGGGTGGGTGATCGTTATCTTAATACATGTATAAGTTCTTAAGAACAAATTTAATTATATGTATATAAATCTCCTATTTAAATGAAAGGAAAGTTTCAAAAAAATATACTTAACTTCAGCAAATTCAAAAATTATAAACATTTATTAAGATAACAATATAATTAGCAGTGACCAAGATTATAGGAAGTCTTCGTATTTGTCTTAAAATTAATCTACAAGTATCATTGATACCGGCGGATTTCTTACCTCAATATGTCGGTGTTAACAGTAGAAACACTACCAAAATTCAAGGTTTTACCGGTTAAGATTTATCAGTTAGTAAATAAACGGTAAATTGTTATCGGTTAAATTAGCGTTTTAACTACTAGTTAAATGGACGGTTATAATATCGATTAAATCATTATCGGTTAACTTTCCGCTAACAATATCGGTAGAAAAACTGGGGAGAAAATGGAGCAAAATTCCTTACCGGAGAATTAAGCGGTAGAACAGCCGGCCTACCACTTCATTTTTATTCTTCAATCCAACCTAATAAACCATATAATACACCCAAATAAACTATATAATACACCTAAAAATCCCTTTAATAATTCATATAAACATTAACTATTAATCATTAGAAATCACAACAATTCTAAATTAATTTAGACCCTAATTCAAATCCTAACCATAATAAATCCTAACTTAATTAACTTATTACCGTAATTAATTTAAAAAAAACCATGTTGACCGGTGAACTGGCCGGTTTACCGGCTGAAATTTTCCAACCGGTAGGTTCACCGGTAGAAACAAAATAATTCCCACCAGTAATTCCCCCTCTAATTTAACCGTTTAATTTTTTACCGGTTAATTTTTTTTAACCGAGATAATAATTTTTTCAGTTACTTATCGATTAAATATTAAATCGTTAATTGTTCAAATTTTGATAGTGAAATAAAAAATGTAAAATTCATCATTGATATCAGCAGATATAACAGTGAAAATTAAAAAATATATTATTGAAAATTAAAAAAAACTATAAAAAGAGAAAATTGTTGATAAAAAAAATCTCCATGTGTCCATGGCTGGTGTGGTACGCGTACTTCCCCAATCAAAGCCGGAGACATCAACATCATTTTTTTCATAACAAAAAATTCATAGTCATCTTAAGAGATGGAGCACATGCGAGAATAGATATTGTAGACAGTTCGCAGGTCCCATCTTGCTTGGCATTATTAGACTCGACGTCCAATAGACCCAACTGCCGAGAGAGAGAGAGAGAGCCTTTTTTATCACATAAAGAAGAAAAATTTATGAGCCCAAATTTAGGTATAAGATGTCATTTGTTGATGAAAAACCACTACTTGATTAAGGTGCCTAAATGAATTAGAAATGCCACAAATAAAATATAATTCCTGTCATTTATAAAAAATTAGTAAAACTACATTATTGGATTTATTTATAAAAAAATAGTTGACAAAATTTAATATGACTAAAATTCTTTTACTTTTACTCATTTACAATTAACGAGCAATAAATTATAAAAAATTTTGATCAGTTATTATAGTTAGCCCGCATGTGTTGGAGGCAAAAGATAGTTTTTTTTTTATAAATGGTACACTTAACAAAAAGTTCGTCAAATGTTGTGCTCATATAATTGACGAATAGTAAATTAAATTACAAAAATATTTATCGATTATAATAATTATCTTGGGAGTGTTAGCGCAAAAAAATTGGATCTGTTATGAATATTATATATATATATATATATATATATATATATATATATAGTTAACGAACAATTTGTAAATTACAAATATTTTTTGTGAATTACGATAAATGTCGCGCAAGTGTTGGCTTAAAAAATAAATTTTAATATGAACAGTACAATCAACTAACAATTTATAAATTACAATAAATATATAATTAACGAATAATAAATTATGAATATTTTGGTCGATTGTAATAATTAGCGCGCAAGTTTTGGCGCAAAAAAAAAGATTTTTGTCACAAACCGTACAATTATTCAATTGATCATTTTTAATCCTTCATTTCTAGACTTTTTTTCTTATAGTGTATAATCATCAAATGAACTGTTACGTTAATCAAATGTTACTTTGTTCATGAGATTTTTTTTTTTTAAAAAAAGAAGATCAATAGTGGTTTCCCACTTCCTCTCTTTGAGGCCAGAGACTGCACACCCCCTCCACCTTGATAGTGTACGCTCATACTCACTGCGGGCCAGCTCACGTGCACCTCCAGCGTATCTAAGCGTAAATGCGGTACCACCCAATACCACTAGGTCAACACCTTGTTGATCAGATAAGAAACTTAAATCTATACTAAGCTGATGAGGACATTTATTCATTTGGCAAATATAGATATCCACCTGATGAACCTAGATATTCGTATGATGAATATAATTATTTTAATAAATATAAAAATATAAATTTATTAAATTTAATAATTTTATTTTTTTAAAAAATCAGATGAAACATGTTAGATTGGCTAAGCTTAATTATTGAACTTAGTACAACGTAAAACGATATCATTTTTAAGCAAGAGACTTATGAATCATTGCTAATATTGTGCTATATATTTCTTCATCATGATCATGAGCTGAGCATGAGGACCGAGTTGAGCATGAGCTAAGTACAAATCAATCGACTGGAGCCCAACAAAATATTTCAAGGCTTAATGAGAGCTGGAGCCACTCAATTTAATGTTCATGTAGCAGATTGATACTTTTCTTGACTCGGATCATTTCTAATCCTAATTTCAATAGAAGTGTAGATGATTGAGGTGATGCTTCACTCAAATTTTGAGCAATGTCAGCCATGATTTGAAGATCAGAGCACAAGATTGTCATTAACAGTTTCCATGAAAATTTAGTGGGTCTGACACGGTGAATATTATCCATGAGTTTGATTCGGTGGATTAATCCATCTGTTATTCAAATTAGACACGGGTTGAACCAGATCATATCCGGACTGAATCTTATTCGATTTTCATTCAACTTAATATCTTATACTTGATTGTGTGCGTCCTTTAGGTTTATTCTTATTCAGCCATGGGGTAGAGCCCATTAATCATAAATGACCTCTAGTAAGACGTTATGATTCCTTATTAAAAATAAATTGGTTTGAGACAACCAAACATTAATTTAGTCAATAAGAGTCGATTCAGCAGGTTTAATGGACAGACACCAACAATCTTCCACTTGCACATAAACCAGTTACTAATAATCCCTCTGTCCAACAATATATCGAATGAGCATAAGAAAAGGCGATATGTTATTCTTATTAAGCTCATTCACGTTTCTCGATCTCTGAGTAAGACTGACATATCAAAAGAATGACTCTAAGTCCGTTTGAGCACGGCCATGCATTTTAAACTTTTTACTCATCGAGGGACCCAAAGATATTCTCTCATCATATGAGAGTGACCGATTCATCTTGTTAGTCCACATTCCTCATCAAGATTAATAACATACCTAAAAATCACCTTTATAACTACCAAATTTATTGGTAACGTTTGATGATATCAAAGCATGTTACTCCTCAAGCGGGAACATGACCAACTCAGGTTAAGGATTATACTCGTATATTATAAGATATACCGATAATACTTAAAACTTTATAGTAATCTTAAAGTGGGTCGGTCCAGTACATATTTCTCAATATGTATTTATGTTATTAGTATGGTATCCAATACCAATGACCTGTGAAACATGGTCATCAACTAATCAACATACAAATCCTTAAGGATTATTGCATCCCAAAAACAATAATCATCGATTAGAGATATATTTAGAACAACATTATTTTCTGAATTTCAGAATCTGAATCAAGTCACATACTTGATGATCTGAAATAATTTTGTTATTCTCATAATGAGAGTTGCATATTTTTCAAGCAATAATATGAACTTAATTAATAATCTACCAAATATACAACAAGCTCCCACTCAAACCAACATTCTACAAGCATGTGGTTTATTTAATGGATTATCAGTAGTTCCCGAAGAACACAGCGATTAGATCCATTATTTATAAGTCTTACTTATATTATTAAAGAAGCTTTGTTCAACAAATCCTCAACATTTGAGATTCGTCGACCTGAGCAAACGTCAATATTACCTCTGGAAAAGAATTTTATTATGATATGAATGCACTGAAATACATGCTTGATATGTATTCAGTGTCCATTGTAGAATTATCTTATCGTGCCCTTATTGGAACATTTCCAATATTTATAATTCCATTATTTGGATTTGAGTTGAATTTAGATTATGAACTGAAGTTATTTCCTATTAGGTTTGAGAGATTACCTTTATTTTAACATTACTGCTTTCAAACCTTATCCAAACAAGACATTCCTTGAGCACTTCTCAAGTTCAAAAGGGTGATTATCTCATTGCGACTCATTGACTCTTATTGAGAAACATATTTCTCAACCGTAAATAAATATGTCATACATATAGATTAAAATAATTATGCTCCCACTAACCCTTATGTGAACATAGGGTTCTTTTTTCATTTTAGTGGTAATCAAACTTCTTTGACTATTTCTTTGAAATTAAAAATTCATCTCCGAGGTGCTTGTTTCAGTCCTAAATAATGAAACTTGCTTAATCTCCTATTTTAATATGAAGATGTAAAAGCTTGAGGTTATGTCATACACATCCTCTAACAAATTCTCCTTAAAGAAAATGTTTTCTTTACATCCATACATTATATTTCAAAAAAATAATTATGAAGACTAGAATAATCTGAATGCATTTAAATACTCCGATAAATTTCACTGAATTAAATAACATGAACTCAACTGAAATATATTATCACATCTTAAATGTTGGAGCATTTCCAATTACGTTGGCCTTTTGAATATCCACTAACTTCCACAAATTATACATCACTGGAAGAGTCAAACAAAGTCAATACTTTATTTTGGCTCATCCATATTTCATCTTGGATTTTATGACAAAAAGTCATTCCTCAGAGTTAGGGTCTACCACTACTTCCATGTGATCCATAATTCATTGTCTTCTATTAATAACAGATGACAATGTTGAATTATTTAATTAAACATATCATATATGTTTATGATTCATTCATTTGGACCTATGAGGTGCTGCCACAAGAATAGTCACAACTCTTTTTGCACTATATATTTTGTCTCTCGAACTCTTTCGAGTTATAATACACTTCCACTAGTTTTCTTGGACTTAAACTTCCTTAAAACTTTTGCTGTGAATGACAAACATTTTGTTCTCACTGGAAGTTTGAAACCCATTTAAATCTTCTTGGATTTCTCACAAAGAAACATTTATCAATATCAGAGATATGTTTGTGAACATTTCACAAGAATCCTAGATCTTAAATAAAGATAATCTCAGAATATTTCTAAGATATATCCAATATGTTGTCCTTTTAGTAAAAACTGAGATGGACTCCAAATGAGTACAATATTTTTCATGTATGCCCCACTAATTTGGTGAAGATCAGCATGATTCATCATTAAACTAACTATGTCCAACATAGTTCGATCCATCCTATCAGAAACACCCTCAGATTATGACAAAAGTGTGGTGTTCTTGAAGGAGTGAGTTGTGATTCGACTTCACTCTCTCTTGATGATCATTAAAACTCTAGACTCAGATGTTTTACTCATCGATTAAACCGAAGAGTCTCAATCTTCTTGTCTAGTTGGTGTTATACCTCCCCCTTTGTAATTCTATGAACCATCCAAAGAATTCTGGTACATGTCATATCATATGCATAACAATTCTATTGCATTTATCAGCAAATGCAAAGGAGTATATAAACGATTACTGCTTTTCATAAATCTCATGCATCAACATGCATGGATTTTATAAGTTACTTAATTTCTCATGTATACCAGTGAGAGGAGTAACAATCATTTTGTCTCTATAAACAATAATTGTGTCTATCAACTGCTTTAAAACAAAAGATCTCAAAAATCCATTAATATGGAGTTTTGCTCACAAACTCATTATTTATTTCATACAAAATCATATAGTTTTGAACAATCCTATTATGAAATAGGATGCCACCTCAAGAATTTTCATCAAGATATATGAGTAACACTTATTCATAATATTAAAATGAAAACTTATCATGTCCTCAAAAATCATAAATCAAATTCATATTTTTGTAGGTATAAGGAAGCAGTTATTAAGTTTGAAAACATATTTTAGAAAATAAAATTGTTATTACATCCAGCAACTGTAGCAACTCTTGCTCCAATGCTATAGGTGTAGGACCATCCCACAACTCTATATTTCCTCTCGACTCCTATGCATTTGTTAAAATGTGAGAACTCAATTTGGTATCACATATGGAGGAAGTGGATGAGTAGTAACATTTACTATCTGAAAATGAATACCTGAAGCGGAAGTCTTACTTCGCTTCTCTCTTTTCTAATCTTCCAAATATCGAATGCAGTTCTTCTTTTAATGCCCTGCCACTTTACAATAATGACATACATCCTCGTTAGAAGGACCAGGTCGATGATTGGCCTAGGTTTGGATTTTGCCTTGATTATAAATCGCGACATTCCCTTTACCCATCCTTTTGTGACCGAATGTCTAAGATCCAATTAAGAATTGTCACGCTTTGTCCTTACGAATATTTTCTCTTCCATCTCAAGCATCTTATGCAAATCAGACAGTGATTTGCTTAGATCGCGCAGGTGGTAACCCGCTATAAAACTTTGGAAATCTGAGTTAAGAGAGGTAAGGATGATGTTTATGGCCAAGTCATCAGGAATGCCACGATCCACTCTCTTGAGGTTCTCCAAGTACTCGATCATATTGAGTACATGTGGACCCACATGAGTATCAATTTTTATGCTGACTTGTTATGAGAGATTTAACTAAGTTTAATTTCTCAACTTGGGTCGGCCCATGAAAAGGTTTTTCAGGCTCATGATCATCTCATAGGCTCCCATGTTCTCAAACTGCCTTTTCAAGTTAGTTTGCATGAATTCTCTCATGAGACGAGCCACGTCCTCCGAATCATCATTATGCTTCTCATAACTTCTCTCTTTACAAGACGCATTGGGAGCAGGAATAGCTTCGGGCATCAGAGAGTCAAGAACATGTTCTTTACCCTCTACTTTGAGAACCATTCTCAAAGTTGGGTATCCCAAAATTTTGTTTTGCTCAAAACATCCATATTCAGGATCGATCGCAAGGAAAGGTTCGATGATTCAACAATTGACATATTGAAAATTCTACAACAGAAATAATGTTTTTATGTATAAGGAAGCTATTACTACCTCATATTCCTTTTAACATAGTCCACATGTGTAATTATATATAATGAATCTAAAATATCCTTTCCGACTCAATGTGAGATCAAAGATATTAACGAGTTGCCAGTTGTGTTTTTCGTTATTTATGGATTTAACCAAAGATAATCATGCTCATTTATTATCTTTTCTAAGTATCACATCTATCTCTCATGAGCATGACAAATGCAACAATAATGTTTTAATAAGTATTAACTAGTGGTTAATGATAAATTAATTCTAAATAAGTATTCAATTGGTCAATATAAAATTGGTCTCATTTTAGCAGTTTTATACTAAATCAGGCGGCTTAGTCTGGTTCAATCCGGTTACATGCACTCCGGTATATATGTCTAGACCGGATCGGAATCTGTTCCAGTATCCAGTCCAGTCCAACCAGTATCCAGTCCAGTCTGATATTTTTAAGATGAATCCTTATTAGACAAAAGGAAGGAGCCGCAAGCGGACAAACTCGAGCGCGGGGAAAATGGTTAGGCGTGAAGCGCCTACAAGAGAGGAACATTAAAAGCAATTAGGGAGACTTGATGTATCATGCTTGATCAAAAGAGCAGTGGATAGAAGAAGGCCGGAAGGAAACCACCATAAAGGATCTGTCACAGTATCATTTGATGAACATATTATCCGATGAACATAGCAACTTATCTTATGAACATATCATCTGATGAACATGCAGTTCATCTGATAAACATAGTAACTCATCTAATGAATATAGCAGCTCATCCGATGAACACAAAAGCTCATCTGATGAACACAAAAGCTCATCTGATGAACATAGTAAATATAAATAATTGTTTTAATAAAAAAAAAGATACAAAACAACGTCTTTTTGAGTGACAGTACCCATCTGATGGATACTCTCAGTGCACCCAAGAATTTGCGTTGCTCTCCATAACAACTGGCACAAGGTCATCTCACTTACGTGGATTCACCAGATAATGCATTTAAATATGTAGACACGACGCTGTATCAACCAATTGGTAGAATTTTCTCTCTACCATTAATTTGGATCCAAGACTTGGTATCTGATGCAAAAATAGAGAATAATACCAATTTCAAAGTATAGCTACAACTTAAAAGCTTATGCATCTTCATCATCAAACTTTGAAATGCAGACTTTTTTTTTTGAGTAAAAAACCCAGTGAAGCCTGTACCAAAATCTGCTAGCACCGATTGTGAGCAACATCGATGACAATGTTGTTCCACGGGCCACTGTTAATAGTAGAAGTTATGACAGCTATTCCAAATCTGCTGGAATTAGCAGCGCATCAGCAGCACCTTCACATCAAACAATATGAATGTAATCAAAATAGAACTTCATTGGAACTTTTTCACTGGTGGAGCCAGTTTTTAGTCTTTCACATTTACATTGTACTGAAACTCGAGGCATGTTGTGGGCGCGAGGGAGCGACGTGATGTTTCATGGTTTGATTCACTAGTCGGGTGCGAGCTGAATAAACTAGCAAATAAACTCCAAATCTTATAAGTCTAACAAGTCAAGATTCAATAAATATATATATTTATGAAGTATAACAAAGTCATCCACATTTAGATTCCATTACGGGAAAGTAAACCAAACAGTTGTTGGGGACAAAATATACGACAGCAACTTAATGGTTTGATTTCGCCGCCCTTAAATCCAGAGGTATACACAAACTTTGATAAAATTTAGGGAAAAAATTCTGAAAAGATTTTAAACTACCACTATTTATTCAAATGCGGTCTGAACACTCAGATTTTAAAAAAGAGAGGGATGAAAAAAAATTGGACTGAGTTTCTTAAATAAAATTTGTCATACACTAATATTATCCCAAGACTTAGATTCGAGTGTGAAAATTACGACGTTTGGTTATCAAAATAAATAATATCATTTTCCACCCATAAACAAAATGACCTCTTTTCATATTCAATCCTCTATAATCCTCAACAAATTTAATACGATCAATTATATTTAAGAAATCAAACGAATTGAATAATTATGATAATTCGGACTGCAATTAGATAAATATTGATAGTTCAAGACCTCTTTTAGAATTTCTCCTAAAATTTAATAGTTACAATAATTGTACCATTCAAATTTGAGATGTTTGAGCAAATATCTAGCTAACTTAACACAACATACTTTAAGATATAACCAAAAACCAGTACCACCAAATTCTGATCCATACACGTGCATGGCCGGTGTGGTACATACACTTCCCCAATCGAAGATGGAGACATAAACATCATTTTTTTTTTCATAATGAAAATTCGTAATCATTTTAAGAGATAGAGCACATGCATCATATCTAATAAAATGTAGACAGCTTCAGCGGCGGTTCCACAGGATGAATAACGGAAACAGTTGTCCATCAAAGTTCTGACTAAACTGATCTTATTTTAGGGTAAAAATATATATTTTTAATTTTTGTAATCTCAATTAAGTCTAAAAATTTTATATTTCTTATTTTGTACCTCCAATCGGCTTAAAATAATTTTGAACCCCCAATTAAACTTAAAAAATAGGGGTTAGTGGATATAAGATAACACCTTATGTAAGTTATTTGAGGGATCGTCAAAATAACATCATTTTACTTCTTCTTCTTTTTCGTTTTAATGTTTTACGATGTTTAAGGCATAATTCTAAATACCTCAAAAATTTTAAATCATAAAAAATAAAATCCTAAACCCTAAAATCTGAAAACCCTAAGTCCAAGTTTCTATAAACCTAAAACCCTGTAAAATCATAAACTCCTAAAAATATGAAAATTCTAAAACTCTTAAATCCTAAAAGTAAAACACTCTAACATGTAAGAACCTAAAACCCCCTAAAACTTAAAAGAAAAAAGCAAAAATATGTGTTTTTGCCCGATTCCTTATTTAACGTATTTAAGATGACAACTCATATCTCATTTTTCCTAAAAAATATTATATCTTTTAATTATATACTTCATTCAGTTTAAAAAATAATAATTTTGCACCGCTGAAATAAAATTTATAGTTCATGCACTGGACAGCTTCCACCTTGCTTCGAATTATTTGGCGTACAAAATTGACCTAAACTTGAAAACAAACTCATTTTCTCCTTTTCTAACGCGATGGAGATATGATGGTGTCGGTGGGTGAATTATTGATTCAGTATGAGTTCATCGCATAACACGTTCAACGTTTTTATATATTGTTAATTTATTGCAGTGTCTGAAGCTCGGAGCAATATCAGCCTTATTCTCAAGGGATAGAGAGCACAGGACTTTATTTAATTAATACAAGCTTCCGGGATGGTCCATGAATGACAAACAAGTTTTGGAGTTTGGAGGAAATTACAAAACTGCTCCTTCACTGTAATGATTCAAGTAGGAGTTGATGCATAGTTATGAAAATCGAACAGGAGGTTGAAACCAATTGGTAGAATTTTCTCTCTACCAATAATTTGGATCCAAGACTTGCTATCTGATGCAAAAATAGAGAATAAGACCAATTTCAAAGTACAGCTACAACTTAAAAGCTTATGCATCTTCATCATCATACTTTGAAATGCAGACTTCTTTTTTGAGTAAAACCCAGTGAAGCCTATACCAAAATCTGCTAGCACCGATTGTGAGCAACATGGAAGACAATGTTGTTCCACGGGCCACTGTTAATAGTAGAAGTTATGACAGCTATTCCAAATCTGCTGGAAGCAGCGCACCAGCAGCACCTTCACATCAAACAATATGAATGTAATCAAAATAGAACTTCACTCGAACTTTTTCACTGGTGGAGCCAATTTTTAGTCTTTCACATTTACATTGTACTGAAAGTCTGAAACTCAAGGCATGTTGTGCTGTGGGCGCGAGGGAGCGACGTGATGTTTCATGGTGTGATTCACTAGTCGGGTGCGAGCTGAATAAACTCCAAATCTTATAAGTCTAACAAGTCAAGATTCAATAAAAATATGGGAAAATCGGATATGAGATGACACCTCATATCTCTTAGGTAAGGATCAGGTCAAATTACATAGTTTTGCTAGTTTTTTTTTTTTTTTCGTTTTAGAGGTTTTAGGGTTCTAGAATGCTAGAATATTAGAATTATAGGGTTTTAGAGTTTTAGAATTTTCAAATTTTAGGATTTTGTGGGTTTAGGATTTTCTAGGGGTTTCATACCTTAAGGTTTATGATTTTTGAATTTTAGAGTTTATGGTTTTGACTTTTTTGTTTTTTAGATTTTGTTGTATTTAAAACTATGCTATAAACATCACAAAACCTTAAAATGAAAAAAGAAGAAGCAAAACTATGTTGTTTTGACCGATCCCTTACCTAACTTATATAAGTATCTCATAACTCCTAAAAATATATATTTATGAAGTACTGTATAACAATAACAATGTCACCACATTTAGATTCCATTACGGGAAAGTAAATCAAACAGTTGTTGGGGACAAAATATATGACAGCAACTTAATGGTTTGATTTCGCCGCCCTTGAAATCCAGAGGTATACACAAACTTTGATAAAAATTTAGGGAAAAAAATCTGAAAAGGGTTCTGAACTATCACCACTTACTCAAATGCGGTCTGAACTATCCAGATTTTAAAAAAGAGAGAGATGAAAAAAATTGGACTGATTTTGTTAAATACAATTTATCATACATTAATATTATCCCAAGACTTAAATTCGAGTATGGAAATTACGTCGTTTGATTATCAAAATAAATAATATCGTTTCCCGCACATAAACAAAATGACGTCTTTTCATATTCAATCCTCTATAATCCTCAACAAATTTAATACGATCAATTATATTTAAGAAATCAAACGAATTGAATAATTATGATAATTCGGACCGCAATTAGATAAATGTTAATAGTTCAAAACCTTCTTTTAGGATTTCCCCTAAAATTTAATAGTTACAATAATTGTACCATTCAAATTTGAGATGTTTGAGCAAATATCTAGCTAACTTAACACAACATACTTTAAGATATAACCAAAAACCAGTAGCACCAAATTCTGATCCATACACGGTACATGGCCGGTGTGGTACATACACTTCCCCAATCGAAGATGGAGACATAAACATCATTGTTTTTCATAATAAAAATTCGTAATCATTTTAAGAGATAGTGTCGGTGGGTGAATTATTGATTCAATATGAGTTCATCGCATAACACGTCCAACGTTTTTATGTATTGTTAATTTATTGCAGTGTCTGTAGCTCGGAGCAATATCAGCCTTGTTCTCAAGGGATAGAGAGAACAGGACTTTATTTAATTAATACAAGCTTCCGGGATGGTCCATGAATGACTAACAAGTTTTGGAGTTTGGAGGAAATTACAAAACTGCTCCTTCACTGTAATGATTCAAGTAGGAGTTGATGTATAGTTATGAAAATCGAATCGGAGATTGAATCCAATCATACCTCCGGTTTCTCAGTTCACTGGTTGGACCGTCCGTGTAATTACATTAATGTTTTATTAACTATTAATTAGTAATTAATTATAAATAAGTATTCAATGTTTCGATACTCAGCCGAACCGGCGGGTCTAGTTTTAATAACTATGAGTTGATGGAGAAGCCGTTAGCAATAGTTGTTACAATTATTTAGGAGTATAAAAAAATTGATGAACCAAATCGAATCAAGCCGAACCGATAAGTTTGGTTTGCTTTGGAGTGTTAATGGTTTGGTCACAGTATCAATTTTTGAAAAACCTGTGACTAATAGTTCTGTTTGATTTTTTAATTTTTGAGTTTCAAATATATTAATAACTTTTTAATAATTATTAATTATAAAAAATTTGTGTTACAAATAAATTAATAATGTTTTAATAATTCTTAATTAGTGATCAATTATAAAAAGTATTCAATTGGTTCAATATAAAATCGGTCTGGTTTTGCACTCCGGTATATATGTTTAGACCGGACTGAAACCTATTCCGATACCCAGATCAAACGGCCGTTCCGATTTTAATAACTATTAGTTGATGGAGAAGCAGTTAGGAATAATTGTTACAATTATTTAGGAGCATAAAAAAATCGATGAACCAAATCAAACTAAATTGAACCGATAGATTCAGTTTGGTTTGAAGTGTTAGTGATGCGGTTAAAGTTTTAATTTTTTGAAAAACCTATGACTAATAGTCCAGCTTGATTTTTTATTTTTTTCAAACAAAACAAAACTGAACTATTTCAATATATATATTGAATCATATATAAATTTAATTTAATATATCATATAACTTACTACTTCTATATTATTATTTATATAAAAGAAATTTATTTAGCAAATAAATTAGTGATAAGATTCATGAAAAATAAAGCAAATTGAATCAAACAATATGATTTAACTCGGTTTGTTTTTTTGAAGCTTACAGTTCGGATTAATTTCAAAATTTTCAAACCGAATCGAATCAATATACCACATCACTGTCCCCCTGCAACTATTGTACCATCCACATTTAACATGTTTGAGCAAACACCTAGCTAACCTAAAACAACCACAACATGTGCTTGAAAGGATATGATCAAAAACCACTAGCAGTATAATTTCTAAGTACTTTCCCAATCAAAGCTGGAAATATCGAAAGTCATTTTTTTCTTAATAAAAATTCAAAAGTCATCAGCCAATAAATGGTAAACAGCTTCCATCTTAATTGATTTGTATTATTTGACGTACAGTTGTCACGAGAAAGCAACACCTTAACGGAGATGGAGATATATTGTGTTGTCATTTGTCACTGATGAGGAGGAGGGGTGGTGCATTCTATAGTTCGAATTTTTAGAAATTGGGTATGTATATTATAATTTATATATATATTTTTTAAATATAATATCTTGTCATTTGGTCCCCTGTGTGTGAATTATTGATACAATACGAGTGTCTCATCGTACAATATGTTGTAACAACGTTTTTATTGCTGATAATTAGAACAATAATAACGTATTCTCCGATCCATCGTGAAACTCAAATAGAAATACATCCATTTCAATTCACCAATTTCATCTGGTTAAATTCTCTCATAAGCGGTAAATTTGCTAGAGAGAGAGAGAGTGAAGAACAAAAGAAATGAGCATGTTGGAGTCTGGAGAGTGGTTCATGCGTAGCAGCCCAACCTAGCCCTTCTCCGGTCACCGCACCAGCCACTCGCAACCAGTAGCAGCAGCCTTATTATTGTCGCTGCACCATCCCTACACATTCACCACTCGTACTTGAGTGTTTAATAAGAACAGAAAACTGGCAATGAGAAAAAGAAGTGGTGGTGGTGGAGGTCGATCAATATCCCTTTTCAACTGAATGAAGATAGAAATTTATGTAACCAAATTTAAGTATAAAATGTCTATAGCATGAAAAACAACTATTTGATTTAGGTAATAAATAAATTAGAAATGACGGATGTCTGTCATAAATAAAACCTAATTCCCGTCGTTTATAAAAAAAATTGTAAAATAACTACATTGTGTTGAATTGGGTTTGTTTATAAAAAAAATAATTCACAAAATTAAATATGACTATAATTCTGTCATTTTTACTCATTTATAATTGACAATCAATAAATTACAAATATTTTGGTCAATTATTATAATTAGTCAGCATGTATCAGAGGCAAAAAAAATAAAAAAAATTGTGATAAATGGTACAATTAACAATAATTTTATCAAATACAGTGCTCAAAAATTAAATTACAAAAGTATTTGTCGATTATAATGATTTTCTTGCGAGTGTTGGCGCCAAAGAAATTGGATATCCGTAATGAACGTTACGGTTAACGAACGATTTGACAATTATAATAAACATACTAATGATGAATAATTATGAAGATTTGTCAATTATGAGAAATGGTAAAAATATTTTTATGGTGAACGGTACATTCAATAAATAGTTTGTGAATTATAATGACGTAAAAGTCGATAGATATTTAGAACAATAAAATGAACATATTGTCCGATCCATCCTGAAAAACTAACATAAATACACCCATTTCATTTCACCAATTTCATCAGCTCAAATCCTCTGTATCTCATTTAGTGCCTTTCCTAGGTGGTCCATTTGCTAGAGAGAGAGAAAGTGAAGAACAAAAGAAATGAGCATGTTGGAGTCTGGAGTGGTTCATGCGTGGCAGCCCACCCTAGCCCTTCTCCGGTCACTGCACCAGCCACTCGCAACCAGTAGCAGCAGCAGCCTTATTAATGTTGCTGCACAACCCCTACATATTCACCACTCGTCCTTGGCTACAAGTGTTAATAAGTTCAGAACACTGCGAATGAGAAAAAGAAGTAGTGGCGCCGGTGGTGGTATGATGTGTTGGAAGAGATTCTTGGCTAATGGAAGAGAGAGCTAGGAGAGAACTCTTGAAGAGAGAATTGTATTTATGATGGGATGATTTACAAGTGAAGGCACACCTCCTATTTATACTACTCACCTACTACATATCACCTACCATACATCACATCCCACTACATGAAACAAGGAGG
>NQLW01000747.1:117775-147454 GCA_002312845.1 Kalanchoe fedtschenkoi
TAGCTCACGATTTCAAATAATTTCTTTAATGGCGAGAGACGTCCTTGCTGTCCCCGTTTCAACTGTTGCATCTGAATCTGCCTTTAGCACGGGTGGACGTGTTCTTAGTCAGTATTGTAGTTCTTTGAGTCCTAGTACAATTGAGGCTTTAATCTGTGCACAAGATTGGCTGCGAGCATCATCTGTCTCCATTGATATAGATGCAACTATGGATGAAGTTGCTGAACTTGAAGCAGGTAGTGTATATAATCTTTCAGCTTTTAAATTCATTTACTGTCTTTTATTTGGGTTTCTAATAATCTGAGTTTCTTTTTCTTGCAACTATAAAATCAGATTCTGAGTTGTGGAGTGCTTGTTCCGGAGCTACATCTCATTCATAATGGGCATTAGTAAAAATATTGGTAAACATAATAAACATCTAAACCTTGTAACATTCTTCATTATCATAAAGGGCTATCAATAGGTTGTTACAATAATTTGATTATTATTATCTATGCTAAACCTGTCTGTTTGCAAAATGCAGGAAAATAGTCTTTTGTTGTGCAAGCTTCAGTGGTGCCCTTCAAGAAAATGAAAAGAAAGCACAACTTTTTGAAGAAAAAGAGCAGAACTAATGTTTAATGGATTGGATTTTTTGATGTATTTTCTTAGTTTTTGTTGTGGACTTCAAATCTAGCAACACGTTTTTGGTGTCTCCATTATTGTATTGTATCAAGCTGTCAACATTCAGTCCGGAAGAAAACTGTAATTGACTAAACCGAACTGAAATCAAACCGAACCGGGTGGTTTGGTTCAGTTCAGTTGTTTAGAATGAATGATTCAGTTAAGTTTCAAAATATTGGAACCGATGGATGATGGTTCAGTTCAGTTGTTTAGAATGAATGATTCAGTTAAGTTTCAAAATATTGGAACCGATGGATGATGGTTCAGTTCAATTTTTTGAGTAAAATTGAACCGAATCGACTCGTTACACTCCTAGTACTAAGTTCATTAATAGCTCAACCCAATCCAATATAAATAATAAAAAAATTGAAAAAAAATAAAAAAACTGATTTTTTTTAAAAAAATAAAGTTATTAAGTTCACAAATTTATATTTTATATTTATTAAAGTAGAGGGTGGATCAGTTAAGAATCTTCTTAAGTTGACAACCTTGTGGACAAACGTAGACCAATCATTTTGTTCATAAAACGATCGTGTTTTGATTACGATTTCTCATTTTTTGACTTTATTTATTATGTTTTATTAGATTTTATCTAGTAACATATATTACATAAATCTCACCTGATTAATTAGGAGGAAATCACTCCATCATATATTTAATTTTCTCTCTTTCCTCTTTGATTATATACATAATTTTTCTTCGCAAATCACTCCAACATATGGTCACCATTTGTAAACTGTTTGATTCTCTGTAATCTACTAGGTTCATTATTACTGTATATTTTTGAATAGTGAAAATATTTTAAAATTTTTATATTATTAAAATTTTGGTATTTTTTGGATAATTTTTTCTGACAGTGAACATATGTTTGCAATGTACAAAACGGTCGGAGCTTCGATAGTGAACATGTTCACTACCAAAATAAAAAAATATTTGTACAAAATCAGGAAAAAATGTTCACTAGAAAAAAAAATTAAGAAAGTTATAACTCAGAAAACATAAATCAGGAAATCGAGGAAAAAAATCCAGAAATTAAGGAGACAAAATCTGTCAATCAAATATTTAGGCGCGATTACTGGAAAACTAAATTTTTCTTAATTGGTACTATATAAATGTCACTAGCACCTCTCACTTCATTATATCAAATGAAAATTAATTATGTCTCACATTCATTAATCCTGTTATTTTTATTTGTGTTTAATTTGGAAACAAATCGGTGAATATGATTGGTTCACAAGGTTCTCAATATAAGGAGGTTCTCAATAGATCCCTCCCCTATTAAAGTAACTATGTTCATCATATGAACATTTGTGTTCATCAGATGAATACATATGTTAATCAATTGAGTATGTATGTTCATCATATATATATTTAAGTTTCTCATCTAATGAATATAGCAACACGTAATGAACATAACCGCTCATTTGATGCACATACACTAGAAAAAAAATTATAACTGAAATATTAAAAATGACCAAAATAAAATTTTCACATTTATTACTATATATGACAATTTGTTATGATGATTCATTCTACATCAATTATGTGTTCATTATAATTGAATAACTGTTCGTCAATTGTACCGTTTGCGATAAAAATCTTATTTTTGGCGCCAAAACTTGCGTGTTAGTTATTATAATCGATCAAAATATTCATAATTTATAGTTCTTCATCAATATGCTTATTATAAGGGAAAAATTGAAAAGAGACTCTGCACTACCACCATTAACCCAATTGCGGTCCGAACTATCATGATTTCCAAAAAGGATGCGATTAAAAAAAATTGATCTGATTTTTAAAATAAAATTTAGTATTACATTCCTAAACTAATATTATTACAAGACTTATATTCATGTTTGAAGATTACGTTGTTTGATTATTGAAATAAATAATATCATTTTGCGCATATAAACAAAATAACGTCTTTTCATACTTAATCATCCATAATCCTCAACAAATTTAATAAGAATAATTATATTTAAGAAATCAGATAAATTAATCTTAAGTATCATCCGAAATCAGTCCAATTTTTTTTCGCACACTTTTTGAAAATCATGGTAGTTCATACTGCAATTAGGTAAGTGGTCGTAATTTAGGGATCCCTTTTGAATTTTTATCCTTATTATAAATTGAAAAATTGTTAGTTAACGGTAATGTTCGTCACAGTGGTCGAATTTTTTTGAAGCCAACACTCGCAAGATAATGATTATAATCGAAAAATATTTTAGTAATTAAATTGTTCGTTATTTATATGAGCACTGTATTTGACAAACTTGTTATTAAGTGTACCGTTCATCACAAAAAAAAAAACATTTTTTTGCCTCCAACACATGCAGGTTAATTATAATAGATATGCAAAATAATTGTAATTTATTTTTGGTCAATTATAAATGAGTAAAAGTGAGAGAGTTTTAGTCATATTTAATTTTGTCTACAAATTTTGTAGAAACAAACCCAAGACAATTTTCGTCATTTCTAATTCATTTATGTACCTACATCAAATAGTGATTTTCATAACATCTGCAGTAGACATTTTGTACTTAAATTTGGTTACATAAATTTTTATCTTCATTCAAATGAAAAGGGATATTGATCGACCACCACCACCACTTGTTTTTCTCATTCCCAGTTTTCTGTTCTTATTAAACACTCAAGTACGAGTGGTGAATGTGTAGGGGTGGTGCAGCGATAGTAATAAGGCTGCTGCCACTGGTTGACCGGAGAAGGGCTCGGGTCAGTGGGCTGCCACGCATGAACCACTCCAGACTCCAACATGCTCATTTCTTTTGTTCTTCACTCCCTCTCTCTCTAGCAAATGAACCGCTTAGAAAAGATACTATATGAGAAGTAGAGAATTAAGCTGATGAAATTGGTGAAATGAAATGGATGTATTTCTATTCGGATTTCGTGATGGATAGGAGAACATGAATATTTTCAGAAGCTCAAGAGCTGATCCAGCGAATTCTATTGAAATAGTTAAGTGTGAAAATGAATGGCCCCTATACTCACTGTGGCTAAAAATTCATTCGAGCTGACAGATAATCACATTTTCCATGTCATAAAATGTACTAAAAATAAATAATTTGTTTTAAAAATATCAGCAACAAGGTGGTAACATGATGTTGTACGATGAAACACTCCTATTGAATCAATAATTGACAGACCGGGCAAATGACAAGTTGACAGCACATCATATCTCTCCATCGTGTTAGAAAAGGGAGAAATTTCTGGGTGGACACCATCAATGATAATTCTTCACGCGTCGCGTTGAAAAATCAAAATGACACGTGATAATTTATCAATAATTTGAATTTTTTTTTAACTTTTCAACGCGACACGTGACGAATTATCATTTGTAATGTCCACCGCCACGTAATGGATACCATTCACCTAAAAATCACTCGGATGAAACGCGAATGATTAATAAGAATAACACATCGCCCTTCCTTATGCTCATTCGATATATTGCTGAGCAGAGGGATTATTAGTAACTGGTTTATGTGCAAGTGGAAGATTGTTGGTGTTTGTTCATTAAACCTGCTGAATCGACTCTTATTGACTAAATTAATGTTTGGTTGTCTCAAACCAATTTATTTTTAATAAGGAATCATAACGTCTTACTAGAGGTCATTTATGATTAATGGGCTCTACCCCATGGCTGAATAAGAATAAACCATTAAACCTGCTGAATCGACTCTTATTGACTAAATTAATGTTTGGCTGTCTCAAACCAATTTATTTTTAATAAGGAATAATAACGTCTTACTAGAGGTCATTTATGATTAATGAGCTCTACCCCATGGTTGAATAAGAATAAACCTAAAGGATGCACACAATCAAGTGTGAGATATTAAGTTGAATGAAAATCGAATAAGATTCAGTTCGGATATGGTCCGGTTCAACCCGTGTCTAATTTGAATAACAGATGAATTAATCCACCGGATCAGACCCATGAATAATATCCACCGGGTCAGACCCATAGAATTTTCATGGAAACTGTTATGACAATCTTGTGCTCTGATCTTCAAAACATGGCTGATATTGCTCCAAGCTATAGAAATTTGAGTGAAGCATCAGCTCAATCATCTACACTTCTATTGAAATTAGGATTAGAAATGAACCGATTCAGAAAAAGTATCAATCTGCTACATGAGAACATTAAATTGAGTGGCTCCAGCTCTCATTAAGCCTTGAAATGTTTTGTCGGGCTCCACTCGATTGATTTTTACTTAGCTCATGCTCAACTCGGTCCTCATGCTCAGCTCATGATCATGATGAAGAAATATATAGCACAATATTAGCAATGATTCATAAGTCTCTTGCTTAAAATGATGTTGTTTTACGTCGTACATTCGTACTAAGTTTAATAAGCTTAGTCAATCTAATATGCATCATAAAAATTTCAAAAATATAATAACATCTGATTTTAAAAAACAAATAAAATTATTAAAATTAATAAATTTATATTTTTATATTTATTAAAATAATTATATTCATCATATGAATATCTATGTTCATCGGGTGGATATCTATATTCACCAAATGAATAAATGTCTTCATCAGCTGAGTACATATGCTCATCATATGTAGATTTAAGTTTCTCATATGATGAACATATTAATGAAACAGTTCATTTGATGATCATACACTATAAAAAAAAGTCTAGAAATGAAGGATTAAAAATGATCAATTAAATAATTGTTCGTTAATTGTACCGTTTGTGACAAAAATCTTTTTTTTGGGCGCCAAAACTTGTGCGCTAATTATTACAATCGACCAAAATATTCATAAATTATTATTTATCAATTATATATTTATTATAATTTACAAACTGTTAGTTGATTGTACTGTTCATAATAAAAATTTATATTTTACGCCAACACTTGTGCGACATTTATCATAATTGACAAAAAATATTCGTAATTTACAAACTGTTCGTTAACTAAATATATATAATATTCATAACAGATCCAATTTTTTTTTGCGCTAACACTCGCAAGATAATTATTATAATTGATAAAGATTTTTTTAATTTAATTACTGTTCATCAATTATATGAGCACAACATTGGACGAACTTTTTGTTAAGTGTACCATTTATCACAAAAATTTTATCTTTTGCCTTCAACACATGCGGGCTAACTATAATAACTGATCAAAATGTTTGTAATTTATTGGTTTTTTTTTGGAACTCGGAAAACCGTACTTTTTCGGGACCGGCTTAAACTTCGAGGAGATGCCCCACACATCCCGACTTGCCAAGTCTCTCCGGTGCTCCAAAGGATAAACATTAAAATTGGTGCTAGCCAGGATTCGAACCCGAGATCCAGAGAGGGTCAACTTAGTGTCCCAACCCACTACCAACTCAACTACCCATGGTCGGGTTTAGTTATTTATTGTTCATTAATTATAAATGCGTAAAAGTGAAAGAATTTTAGTCATATTTAATTTTGTCAACTATTTTTTTATAAACAAATCTAATATAATGTAGTTTTACTAATTTTTTATAGGGATAAAACCCAAAAGGGGCCCTGAACTATCACCACTTACCCAATTGCGGTCAGAACTACCACGATTTCCAAAAAGGGTGCGATGAAAAAACAAAATGGACTGATTTTCTAAAATAAAATTTACCAATACATTCCTAACCTAATATCATTACAAGACTTAGATTTGTGTACGAAAATTACGTCGTTTGGTTATCAAAATAAATTATATCATTTTGCGCACATAAAGAAAACGACGTCTTTTGATAACCAAACAACGTAATTTTCGTACACAAATCTAAGTCTTGTAATAATATTAGGTTAGAAATGTAATGGTAAATTTTATTTTAGAAAATCAGTCCTTTTTTTTCATCGCACCCTTTTTGGAAATCGTGGTAGTTCTGACCGCAATTGGGTAAGCGGTGATAGTTCAGGGCCCCTTTTGGGTTTTTCCCTTTTTTTATAAATGACGGGAATTCACTACTACAGATTTTGGCTATTACCACGCTTTAACATTTTACCACGCTTATTATTATGAGCGTAGTAAATAATGACATAAAGCGTGGTAATTGGTTCACCCATGATTTGAGCATAATCTATTACCACGCTTTGGAAAAGAAAGCGTGGTAATAGGTTAAGTTTAAGATGGTAGGAGTTTAGACATTCAACTTATTACCACGCTTTTCATCAACAAGCGTGGTACTAGGTTAATTAAATAAAATATTTTTCTTTAGATTAATCTATTACCACGCTTATTGTTGAAAAGCGTGGTAATTGATTAATTAAATAAAATATTTTCCTTTTCAATAAGAATTTTGTTACCACGATTTTTTTTAAATTGAGGTAAAAAATTTAATAAATATTTTTGACTAAGCTATTAAGTTAAAAACATTTATTGGCAACTCAAATGAAATAAAAAAAATATAATTATCAATAACCACGCTTGTAATAAAAAGCATGGTTATATATGAACTTATCACCACGCTTAGGATAAAAAGCGTGGTGATAATTAATTCTTTTACCACGCTTCTTACTAAGAAGCGTGGTCATAGATACTCAAATAATTTTTTAAACATAAATATTAATCTTACATAATGTTGATGATTGTCATTAATCAAAAATAAAAATAATTTATAAATTAATGATGTCGTTATAAGGTAAATCCTAAATTCTAAAGGTTAGATCATACAACTATAACACTTAATAACATGCATGATATGTAATGTAAATAATTATATGAATAAAAACAAAAATACAATAAATTTGAATTATCATTGACCACGCTTTTTATTTTAAGCGTGGTAATAGGTTCAATTATCACCACAGTTAAAACAAAAAGCGTGGTCATTGGTGATTTGTCATATTTAAATTAAATATTATAATTAATAAAATTAATATATCTGAATGTTAAGAAAATAAATATTAAAAGCAGTAGAGTATCCTAATATATTTAAAAATATTTTAATAGCATTAGAGTATATTAGTATATTTTGATATGCTTTTTGAATTACAAATTTTCAATTAAAAGCGCGGTAATAGAATCACCTAATACCACGCTTTTAGTACATTTAAAATACCAACTATTACCACGCTTCTGAATTAAAAGCGTAATAATAGGTATATCTATTATCACGCTTCTTACTTAAAAACGTGATAATTGATATCCCTGTTACCGCGCTTTTTAACTTAGAAGCGTGATAATAGGAGGTTTGAAGCCTCAGCATAAAATTGGTGTCGTAGTCGTCTAGGGTTTCTGTGAAATATACGATGCAACCGGAAGGAGCAGGCTACACGCCACCGCAGCAGGTGCCGATGGAGCATGCATCATCAGCAGTACAAGCAGCACCCGATGCTGAACCAGTGGATGATGATGCCGCCCCAGCCACCGTCCCAGCACCACCAACCTCAGCCTCCTCCCGCTGGCTGGACCCCGCCTCCAGCTCCCTCTTACCAGTAAATTCTTCAACCCACGCTCCCTCCTCACACGCCCTCCCCGGAGTTGCCGCTGCCCGATGTCCACGTCGTCACCTCCGCCGGACTCCGCATTCCCGCTCACTCCTCCGTCCTGGTAACTCCACTTAGCTCTCAACCCGGTTGTGGTGTGTTTTTGCTGTGGTTGATGGAATCAGATGTTGTTTAGGGTTTCGGATGAGTTGAATTTGCTTGGTAGCGAGGTCGGTTTAATTCTGACCGGTTTTGAATTTGCAACTGGATTTGATGACGCTGACGTTTTGATGTCACGTTTTTTGAATGCCAGATGTTCAGAGGAGGAAATGGAGAAGTATGGCATTCTCTTCTGGCCCTGTCCCATGTGTTCTTGATACCGCGGCTCAAACAGAAGGTGACCAAAGGGTTGGCTAAGACTCTGATCAAGGAGAATGTTCTGGATGTGCTTGAGCTTGCGAAGCTCTGTGATGCGCCTGATCTTTCCCTAATATGCATGAAGTTGATCGCTAGCCACTTCAAGTCCGTGGAGAAGACGGAAGGCTGGAAAATCTTGCAAGAACATGACCCTTGGCTATCAAGTTTTGCCACTGATATCTCTGATTAGTGGTTTGCAGAGGAGGAAAAGGACAAGAAAGCTCAGAAGAGAAGGGAGCTTGTATTTGCAGCGTACATTGATTACTATAATAAATGGTGGTAATAAGGTAATCCTCCCTCCGTCCTCTATTACATGTCGTTTAAGGTTAATTTGAGTAGATTAAGGTGAAGTTAATGCTAGCGGTTGGACAAATTTAATGAGTAGGTGGTTGGTGTTTATTTGAAAAAGTTTGAGCAAAAAGTAAAATTGGTAGATGATTACTGGTGAGGAATGTATTTTTTATTGATTATGATGATAAAATGATTAATGCTTGACATTTTAAGGTAGTTGTTGATATTAAATACGCATTGAAAATTGTTAAGTGACAAGTAAAAGTGGACAAAAAAATTCGGTTAAGTGACATGTAAAAGAGGAAAGAGGGAGTAAGGTACAAGCGTCCTAAAAAGTGGTACACTATTACCACGCTCGCTGTAATAAGCGTGGTAATAGGCGGTAATAGTGTACCACTTTTTACCACGCTTGTATCTTATTACCACGCTTATTACAACAAGTGTAGTAATAGGTTCACCATCTATTATCACGTTTTTTTCTAAAGCGTGGTAATAGGTTCACCATCTATTACCACGCTTTTTTCTAAAGCGTGGTAATAAGTTCACGATCTATTACCACGCTCTGTACTTTACCAATTACGACGGTCGTAGTCACCACGCTTATGAAACGTGGTAAAAGTCTTAAAATAAGCGTGGTAATAAGTCCCTATCTGTAGTAGTGATTAGATTTTATTTGTCGCATTTCTAATTCATTTATGTACCTTAATCAAGAAGTGGTTTTTCATCAACAAATGACATCTAATACCTAAATTTGGGCTCATAAATTCTTATCTTTATATAATAAAAAAGGGTCTCTCTTTCATATGTATCTCACCCACGTGTTAGTTTTATTTAAATGTATTGTCGGCAATAAAAACGTGGGTACAAAAGGTTGGGTCCATTGTACGTCGAGTCAAATAATGCAAAACAAGATGGGAGCTGCGAGCTGTCTATAGTATCTATTGGCATGTCCTCCATCTCTTAAGATGACCATGAATTTTTGTTATGGAAAAAATGATGTTGATGTCTCCAGCTTTGATTGGGGAAGTATGCGTACCACACTGGCCATGGACAAATGGAGATTTTTCTCCAGCAATGTTCTATTTGATAATTTATATCCCATACCCTAAATCTTAAAAAACTTAAGCCTAATAAAATCTTAAAAATTATAAATCATTTACTCGACACAAACCGACTTTCCCGCAATATAAATCCTAAAACCTAACCCTAATAAAACGTAACCCGCAATACCATGAGTCATTTATCGACATAAACCCACAAATTTCCGGAACCCTAACCCCTAAAAACTTAACCCTAAAAGTATGTCATTTATCCGATAAAAACCGATTTTCATGAACCCTAAAACTAAAAAAAAATAACCCTAAAAACCGATTTACCCCACATAAATGACTATTAGCTGCCAAAGCAAAACAGCCGTGAAAGAGACCCGAAAAACCTCCTCAAAACTATCCATCAACCCACATGAAAATCCAGCGAAGTGACAACCCGACGTACCCCAAGATTTCCCCTCCAGACACCCGAAAAACACCTACCCCAAAACCATCCGCGACCTACCCTCAGTTTTGCCTAACTTTCCCTCTCCTCCTCCACCCCGAAACCACTCCAAACTGCCACGTAAAGGTGCCGGCAATTTTTTTTTTTTGAGAGTTTTATTGGGTGTGTTTCAGGTTTTCTTTTTTCTTTCAGGTCTCTTTTGGGTGATTTTGCCACACCCTCCAAAAAAAAAAAAAACTGATGGTGTTGATTTATGCGGTGCAATATATGTTTTCTGGATATATAGTCTAACATGAGTGCTCTGTAGAAAGTAATGGTTGTGGTAGCTCATGTGGAACTCTCTAGATCATTATGTTATTATCACGTGAAGAAATTTGTTCTCGAGTAATTTTGACTTCAGTACTGCTAGAATTTCGGATTATATAACCTTTCGTTAAATAAAAGGGTTGAGTTCAAAAACATGTCCCGAACTATCGACTCTTTTTAAATTAAGTATCAAAGTATTTAATTTCTCAATTTTAGTACTTTGGACCTTAAATGAATATTGATTAACTATAAAAACATACCCTCAACTATCTTAAATTTCTAATTTCTGTACCCAACTTCTTATTTATCAATTCAAATACTCTTACTCGGTACAGAATTTTATGTTATCTATATTTTCTCCTCTAATACTGAGAAAACCAAATTTTGTTACTCGACCTCATCCCAACAGGGTTGCCCTGCTACTATCAGTTATTAGGTAGAGTGATCCTGAATAAATGGTTTTGAAATATGTATGAACTTGTTCTTTGGCAGCCAGGCCTCAAGCAAGAAGCACATCTCTCAAAAGAATGGCAAACTAGTGTGATAAAACTTTAGGCATATAAGCCACGTAGCTATAATATCATAAACTTTACAGTAATCAGAAATGCCCACTACCGAGAAGATCATGATCCTAGTGGTAGAAGTCATGCTAAGACAGTTAGTTGTCAGTGGAGAAGAATGGAAGCAGCAAAACGTCTACCAAATTTCTTATGTGAAACAGCAACATTTAAGTCATTACTCAGGAATGATTCCTGACGCTCGCTATCAACCCTCCTGCATGAAGTTTTCTAGCCTATCTTGCACACCAGTTGCTTATCCACAGTAGCAGACAACCGACACTACCCGAATTTTTTTTCTTGCGGGCTAAATAGTAACCATAACAAGTACGAAAGAGATCCGAAAAAAAATATATTTTCGGACTAGGAACTTAACTGCGAAAATTATCGACAATATAGTCTGAAAAAAATATTTTAGGACTTGTTTTCCGAAGTGGATAGGTGGAATGAAAAAATATTAAAATAGAGGACTTGTAGGGGGACATTTTCGGACCTTCTTTTTCCGGATCAGTTGTGAATCGACAGTGGACTAAATTTCGCACCATTTTCCGATCATTTGTGGACCGGATTAATTTTATATAAAAAAAAATTTGGACTAATCTTGGACCGGTTGGGGATCAATTAATGTGAAATAAACCCTTGGTTGGGTTCCACTTTAACTCCACTACTACTCCGAAAATATAAAACCCCAAAAGTGATACGAAAATGGTCCGAAATGCGCCATTCCTATTTCTGTTCAGATTTTTTTTAAAACCCTAAACTTTTCCATCCGGTACAGATTCTCTATTAGGTCGAAATGCATCTGAAAAGTATTTTCGGACTATATGCCATCCGAAAATCTTAGTCCACAAAACATTTCAATTCTAGTAGTACGATGCGTGTGCAAACCTCAAATCATCCCCAGAAAGAGCAGACTTTCAGCGCGCTGTAATCCTCCCATGCCTCAAGCAGTCCTGTCCGCGCTTGTTCCCGTTGGTTTAGTATCGCGCTTGTCGCGCCTTTCTTTGTACCGCTCTTGCGGAGTTTCTATACAGCGCTCGCAGAGTTTTAATTTTTTCCTAATATAAGATTTGCTTGGCTAAAAAAAAGAAACGGGTTGCGTATTTTTATGATTAGAAAACAGAAGCAAAAAAATCAAAAAGAAAGGAAGTAACTGTGTGATGAATGGACCGACGGAAAAAGTAACGTTGCTAAGGAAGACGAAGTAGACAATTGGATAGGCGTTGGACATGGAGACGACGCCATCCTCGGTGGAGGCCATGGACTCCTTGATCCAGGCAAAGGGTTTCCAAAGGCAAATCCGGCCTCAGTCGGATCGATCCATGCATTCAGTTCGAATAGTATAGGACTCCGTCACCAGATTTTGGAGAGAGAGTCAGGTAAAGTGTTACAATCCCACATTAGTTGCACAAGATATTGTGTAATGGTACTTAAGTGCAAAGGGTCCTCCACCTAATAGATTAGTCTTTGAGATTGTCTCTTTCTTTGAGCTTAAGTTCCTAACATAAAGAGCATCATGAGGACGAAACCGGACCAAATTCATTTCTGCTCTAGCCTTGCTTAAGGTTATTGCTCTTCTTCCGGTACAAAACGGTTGAGATTTACATGGAGAGATCTGGTTTGAACTTCGAAGTTAGTGGGGAAAGTATATAGTTTGGGGTTGAGTTTATAATTAAATAACTTTCATTCAAGTCCCAAGTACTAAATTTGAGAAATTGAAATATTCGGTACATAGTTCGAGATATGTTTTTAAACTTAACCCTAAATAAAATGCAGCAACTCAGTGATCATCTTGTTGGTCGTTACTGTTTTATTTCATAAGCTGCTTCTTATCATTGCTCAAATGGAGATGCTGTAGGGAATGCCCTTCATTGTCACTCCCGGCTCAGAAAATGGCTTTAACAGCTGATATGGCACGACTCCTGCTCCATGCCTATTTTTGAGTTCAGGGTTCAAGTTTCTTGAATCAATTATTTTCTCTATTTCCATCAGCCTACCCCTAAACCTCTCAAAAGCGGCGCTTATTTCAGGATTATCCTTCCAAGCTGCCTCCATGTGCTCCCCCATATATTCCTCGTCAGGAGAATGAGTCGAAAGAACATCCAAAACAGCCATCACTTTTGAAGCTTGTCCCTGAGATGGAAATGTGTGCAAGAGCGCTATCTCTGGCTTGTCAACGAAATCCTTCCACTCTTGGCTTGAATATCCATACTCGCTGGGAATGTTTTTGCGAGCAGTAGTGGGGCGATTAGGGAAATACCCGGCAAAATCATATTGCCCAAAATTCACAGCTGCATGGTGACCAGAGGTTACCCAGACGATGGTTGTGATGATTTGAATCAGGTCTTCCGGGGTTTTTAGGACTGGCCACCATGGCGCATCCTTCTTGTCTCCATGGCCTTCCGTACGGATCTCAGTCCACCATGCTTGGAGTTCCTCATCGGTTTCAACCAGCTTCGGGTCTGGATAGTAGTAGTTGACATAGTCAGAAACCCATTGTTTGATGGAATCCCATATCAGTAGACCGTCATTCGCATATGGAAAGTCGCTTATAAAGGCCATGTGGAGCAGTTTCATCCTTCTCTGCCAGCCCTCTGCATGTCCAAAAAATAAAATGTAAGGGCTTGCTTGCATCATTTTATCTGGAGCGAGGTTATTATAGTGTTCCAGAAGTAGGTCATGTACCTGCTAATTAAGTCCTCAGGTAATGCCTCGGTGTTGAATTGCCACTGAAGATCATACGCAGCAGAGCTGAGCTCAATAGAATACTTGCCTGGAGAAAAGCACGACTCAATGATGCCACCTGCGTTGATCAAGGCCTCACGGGCAAGGGCATTGATCTCCATGGTGTAGCGAAAATGAGGATCAATCAGTCTGTATATGGGATGCATAGCGCTAAGCTGCCTGTTCGTGGCAATGATGTAAGGTTCCGTGCAACAATGAGTTCGTAACCTGTACGTCAACAAACAACCAACCATGTCGATTATGTAGGCACATTTTGAACTGTCAGCTTGCCATGTTAATTATCTTATGTACCAGTGGCTGACTAGTTGATGGTAGCCAGAGTCCTGCGCTAGAACGTGAGCTTTGGCCATTCTCCAGAGCCAGCTCGACGTCGCATCCCACCCAGGTGTGAAGACTTGCCTCCACTGAGGCTGGGTATCAGACTTAGGCCGTGTCAGCTCAATGGCCACAACTTTTAGAATGTTGTCTTGGGTCAGCTGGAACAATGTCCTTGACCCGTAGAGAGTAGTGTTTTCCAGCTCTCGGACCTTGCTGACGTACGGTATGAATATATCATGGTAGTCCAGCACATACAGCCTCTTCTGCTCCATTGCCTGTCGATCAAGATCAAGATTAACCAGGTTAAGCTGTCGTTTTTTATTGTCTTTTTCATTTTGTAGGAATTCAAATCAGTGATATCTGCTACCTCTTCGACGGTCATCAAACCTTTGATCTCTTTTTCAACAAGCTCAGTGGTGATCGACGACTCTGCTGAACCATATATTTCAGGGTCAAGATTGCTCTTCAACGGCCACTCCTGAAATCGCACATTCAGGTAAAGCACAGAGGTATAAAATTTGGAAATTATTATTGTTTGACTATGACTTTGGTGAGTGAGCTCATACAGTGACTCTTTTTATGGCGTGTGGGTTGATACCAGCAAGAAGCTGCCTAGCAAACTCATCATCTCGGAACCATGAAAACTTGTCCTCTGCACACAGATAGAGCATATGATGGAAGTGATTATATATGTGCGTGAAGTTACTGAGTTTAGAATAATGTTGTCTTTACTTTCAAATACAGCTGGGGTCTCGAAGCGGATGACGCTGCTGTTTAGATCAGTGACTGCTTTCATCAGCCTTGGGAACAAGTCTAAGACGCTTTTTTGTGGCAATTCAGGAATGTTGATCCCCTCATTATACATCTTGTCAATTGCAGTGAAGAAGGGGAAAGGTAGATTCGAGTCTATGAAGTATATATGTCTGCAAAGTTGGGACAATCGCATGTAGCACCGAAGAAACCGTGTTGAATGCAAAACTCAGTTGTTTTACACCCGAAAAGCTTTCATCTTTCGGCACATACACATCGCTGCTTCGGGTTTCTGACATGGGATCTGCAAAAAGGAAATTGGATACAAGCAAAGAGTGAGGCTGATGCTCTATTTCTATTTTCTGCTTAATTTTTCTATGATAAAATGGCGTTACCGGTTTTGCAACGTGGGCGACCAGTCCTGCAGCGTCTGGGATAAGGATGCTCTTTGCCTCCCAAGACTGGCCTTAACAGGTCAGGGTCTGAGTCAGGGTCTCCGAGATCATTGTAGACGTCATAGTCATAAATCCGGTCATGAGCCTCTCGCACTTTAATGCCAAAACCTCGCATTAATGCCAGTTCCTTCTCCCGGTATTCCTTCAAACCCTCTGGTGTTTCACACGGCAAGTATGACTGTAAACACGCACAACATGCTTTTTCTTCTTAGAAACATCCATCATGCATACTCATATGCAGGTCACAAAAGATGAGTTAGGATAGTTTTTCTAGTTATTAGATAATAAGGAAGATATTCATCATCTAGTACATGGGCATGCAAGCTAGAAGAATATGAAAATTGGAGATAGGGTTGTCCTTGTCAGAAAATATTATAACCTTATTGTTGAAGAAGATTCTCTTGATAGGGTTGTCGAATTTGGAGTGAACCCAGGAGCCGCATGGAGAATGAAAAGTAGGAGCTCCATCATCCAAGCCTATAACCTGAATATCCTTGAGGAACATCTCCTTGTGGTGCTCATTTTCCACCAGAATGGCTCCAACCGTTCCAAAATCTTCTGGGACAAGGAACTCCGCCTCGTAAATTACGTGGTTGTCGGCATTCTTCTGCGTCCGGTGGGCATAGGCACCGATCTTCGGTTTCTCAAGTCCACTCTCTTCAACATGCATATACATAAAAAAGTGGTAATTAAGCGGAGCAAGCTGTAAATTGATTGAGAAGGCAGAAGTATAATTTGAGTCAATCAAAGTATACGGTCACTCTCAGAAAATATATATTTGTTGAGAATTTCCTGGTACAACTCTATTTGAACGGTGACGAACTCGATCTCCACATAACCGCATGATGGAATCATACTCAATCATAACATGTGACCACCTTTTGTTATTTTACGAGAAATTATGTCGCACTCGACTGAGACCACTCCTCTTGGTCCTTGCGACCATGTTGTGATAAAGACATTGATTGTCTCATATTCCATACGAGACTCGAAGAAGATTTATGTATCTTGCATGTTTACTTAGTAGTCTTCGAAGAAAGAAAAATTATATTTAATTGGTGGTGAATTTTTATTTGTGAAGAATGTTATAGCTAGATGATAGTAATTTTCAAATTCAGATTACAAAGAATTCATCAGTATTGATCTCAAAACATCAAAATTAGACAGGTTACAATCATGCTGTAAATTCAGATCTGGTATAAATAAATACTAAGAAAGCAGATTATAGATTTTCTTGTGATATATTAGTAAGACGTTTACTACATACTTCAAAAATGTGAAAATAAAATAAAATAAAGAAATATAATTAATAAATGTTTAATAGAGAGAGACTCAGCCTTCTTAAAGTTTGACCTAATGTCACTAAGTACTTTCCAAGTTATATGTATTCTGTGATTCATTTTTTTTATTCCAACGAATATAATCTAGTGGACGTACGGAATAAAATTTTGGAGAGAGATTTCACACATATCCGACTATTATACTTTTTATTATCGAAGTCCGAATTCAAGTCCGAGACCCAAATAGAATTAAATTGTGAATGGTCGGATCGAATTGTGGTGATTCATAATTATTCAAATCTTTTGAATATGTTGATGAGTAAGTATACTTGATAATTATTTCAAAATTAGGTAACTGGATGGAAATGCTCGGTTTGTTTATTACCAGAATCAACCTCTGAGCTGAGAAGCTCCAGGAGGAGTGATTTCCCCAACAAGTCAGCAATATCATCCTTGACGCTGGACACGATATCCTGGAAGATTTTTGTGGCGGTAGGCACCACGGTGACCACAGCCTTCACCTTTCTCATTTCACCAGTTCTGCCCCCAGCAGAACGTTCTGAGCTAGCTACAGAAGTAGCCTTCACCATCATCATACAACCACCGGCGCCACTGCTTCTTTTTCTCATTCGCAGTTTTCTGAACTTATTAACACTTGTAGGCAAGGACGACTGGAGAATATGTAGGGGTGGTGCAGCAACATCAATAAGGCTGCTGCTGCTACTGGGTGCGACTGACCGGAGAAGGGCTAGGGTGGGCTGCCACGCATGAACCACTCCAGACTCCAACATGCTAATTTCTTTTGGTTCTTCACTCTCTCTCTCTAGCAAATGTACCGCCTAGGAAAGGCACTATATGAGATACAGAGGATTTGAGCTGATGAAATTGGTGAAATGAATTGGGTGTATTTATGTTAGTTTACAGGATGAATCGGACAATATGTTCATTTTACTGTTCTAATTATCAGCAATATAAACGTTGGTTACCGATGAAAAACTCGTGCTTCATCAATATAAACGTTCATTTTAGGTTGGCTAGGTGTTTTCTCAAACATGTTAAATGTGAATGGTACAATAATTCCAGGGGTACAGCAATTGCAAGGGATAGGGCTATATAGTGATTTGGTTTGCTTTCAGTTTGAAAATTTTGAAACCAATTCGAATGGCGGGCTTCAAAAAATCAAACCGACTCAAATCATATGGTTTGATTCGGTTTATTTTATTTTTCATGAATTTTAATGCTAACTTAATTACTAAATAGAAGATTTTTTTATATAAATAATAATATAGAGGTACTAATTATATATTCAACTAAATTTATAAATGATCCAAAATATAGTGAAATAGTTCAGTTTGGTTCGATTTGAAGGAAAAAAATTGAACCGAACTATTAGTAGTAGATTTTTCAAAAATTGAAATTGTACCACACTAACACTCCAAACCAAATCAAACCTAATGGTTCGGTTTGATTTGGTTCATCTTTTTTTTTTAGTTCTCCTAAATAATTAACAATTATTGTTAACCAACAAGGTGTGTTGATCTAGTGGCTAAGAGTGTTGCCTAACAACCCCAAGATTCTAGGTTCAAGCCTTGGTGGTACCGCATTTATGCTTTGATCCGTTGGAGGTGCGTGTGAGCTGACCTGTAATGACTATTGGTGTCACTGTCAAGGTGGAGGGGATGTGTAGCCCCTATCCATCGCAAAAAAATAATTATGAAGATGATGGTCTTAAGGATATGTGGAATGAGTTGAGACTGACATTAGAATATTGCAAGATCTGTTCAAAAAAATTTATTTTTATCAATTCAATCTTAGCTAGAATTTTATATGTCATAACTGTTATTTATGCATATATTTCACCGATTCTTGTTGATCTAACCAAATTATAATATGGTGAGAAGAAGGTTTGAGGGAAAATGGAAAGAAAAATGTTATAATAATAACGTGAGACATATATTTGTTATTGATAAATAATCAGTGTTGCTATTACAGTTTCTTAGGACAATTTAACATAAATAAGTAAAGTTTGCATGAGTTGAATAGTCATACGTCCAACGTTGTTGTGCATTCAATGCTTCCACTCTAAAAAACACAACAATGCATTATGCCAAAAATTAGAACATATTATTATTCAAATGCTCTCTAGTTCTAATACGTACAACCAACTGATCATATGTATTTGTAGTTCATGACAGTCACATTCAATTATACAAAAATTATTAATTACAACAGATAAAAAGAATATTTGTGTACAGAGCCTCATCTTATTGAGAAATAAAAAGCTGCCCTTTTGAACAACTAGGCATAAAAGAGTTGAGGGAGGCTTTGACTCATGTAGTAAAGATGATCTCGATTTTGTTTTGGACGGAAAATTTATCTTTTCTAAAAGTAGCCCTCAAGGCTATTAAAACTCACATTTTCAAGGGGATCTAGATCGATTTTTTTACATACACACACAAATAATATACATTAAAATCATAACTTTAATATAAACGGTCTTTCCAAACTGATGATCAAATCCAATGTCGTCTAAAATAACCTCATTTTCTTCTTCTAATAAAAACTTTATGGTATGTAGTTACTCATATTTCTATAAACTAAACATATATTGGGATGAAGTATTACTTATACAAGTAATTATAAGGGACGGCGAAGGCGGTGACTTTAATCTAGGGTTTCAATTAAACCCGGGACGGAGGAGAGGCGACAACATCAGTGGAAAACGGCCTCGTGTGGTGATGTGGCAAGTGATATACCACGTGTCACACAAAGAAATATATATGAAGAAAGAAAGATGGCATGGCATTGGCCGCACACACAGTAGGCACATGACACGTGCGCTCGACAAGCTGCAGTTTCCAAATCCCGAGTCAGTAGATTCTAGAAACTTGCAAAGGTCATAACTTTCACTAGAAGTCTGATTTGTGTAGTTCAAGTGGCTATAGAAAGATAAGAGAATTATCTACAATTTTTTAAAAGGGGTCAATGCTTAATTCGCCAGGAACTTTTGCCAACAGGACGGTCAAGGCTGATGGGCAGGAAGCTTCCTAATTTGAGTCTGAATCGTGATTTGTATAAGCTGATTAGTCTAACTTTCATCATTATCTCTTAAAGATTTACATCAAAAAAACCCAGATTCATAGCTTAATTCTTAAGCTACCCACACATATATAAGTAGGTCTTTACCTTATAATTCAAGGGTGTTGTGTGGAGTTTCAACCTCGTGTCTAAGGTACAATGTTTAACGAGCAGTCAAGGATCTTAACCGAGCAGTGGAGAGCAGCAAGGGATTCGTCCTCGAGAGCTTCAAGTCAGATTATAAGGGTTTTCCCATGTCTTTACTTATGTATACTTCTATGGTCCTTCGTGGTTAGATCTCTTGCGTAGTTCAGGTGCTGTAAACTTTTGATGATTATTGCGAGATAATTTGTGCTTATAAATTCTGTTTATGTTGATATTATTATTACGCAAAATCTGAATGATTGTATTGATTTACGTGACAACTAATGTGTGTAGTGCATGACTGCATGAAATCTAGGCGCTTAGATCTGATTGTCAGGCGGAAGCCAAATATTAATTTGACAGAGCATATATAATAACATATCCTAAGTTTGGTGAAATCATCAAACTTAGTCCGAATTTCCTATCACAGTAGCACAACTGCATATGTCTTGTTGCTAGGCTGACAACCTACTTAAGCATGTTAGACATATGGAATTCATATCATTGCTTATGAGTATGAGGAATGTAGAATAAGACTAATTGCTTACACTCTGGAATATGGGATGTATATTTTGCTGAATTAGTATATGAATAGAATTTCATCTTTAGCATTAATGATCAATAATCTCACAAGTTAAGTCACCTAAACTACATGTTTATCCTACTAATATTTCAACTTAATGTGCAGGTAGAAGTGACTTCAGTCACCAATCCAATTCTATTTTCCATAATCTGAGTCTTTTTTTTAAAGTGGATCAATAGTGGTTCCCCACTTTCCCCCTTGGGGATTCAAACTCGAGAGCTATAACCCCTCTCAAGTGAGGCGCTCACCAACTGAGTTACCCCACCGCTCAATAGTAGTTGTTGAGTCTTTTCTTTGTCGTAACGTGTCAGGAACTCAGTTTTTACGGGTCGATCATGTACTTACTACTTGCTAGTGAGGTCAGGTACTATAAATTTATTTACAACTATATAAGATAAAATTTCACAAGTATTTCTTAATTTTGTCCAACAAACATTAAGAATATACGTATACGAATTATATAATTATAAAATTCAAACTTTGCTTAGTTGAGATAATTATATAACATTACTCATAAATTTGAAATTCTAAATTCTAAAATAACAAAATATCTCTTAATAAATCATTTCATTTATTTAATTAATTAGTTTTGATTTAATTATTTAATAATTAATTAATTAGTAATGTAGCTAAATTAAAAATCTATTAAATTATTATATAATTAAATAAATAACAAACCGAAAACTCTCATCTTTACTCATTTAAAATCAAAAAATATATATTTTAGCAATTAGACTCCAAACATGTCACATCATCATTAACTATTAATTTTCAAAATCATTAGATTCTACTCTATATATAGCCCTAATAATAACTATCATAATTTTATATATATCTTTATGGATACATATGTGACGTTAGTAAATTATCAAAATTTTATTGATTTGATTGATAGATATCAAAATTATGGAAAGTGTAAGGAATAATGATAAATGTTTTGCTAAAGAATGATGATAGTAACTCTTTAGAATATAATATTAATATACGCATTCATAGGTATACATATAGATTTTGTGTAACTATTAATATTTAGCAACCAATGATATTTATTTGTCAAATCATTTATATATATTAATAAAATTGATTAATGGGGGTATTCGTGGATATAATTTTAAATTTATGTAATTATTACTATAAGTTAACAAAATTTGAAATTTTATTGTCAAACTGTACAAAGATATTGATTGAAAGGATTGATATTTGTATAATTAATATTTAGAAACTCACACATTTAGGCATAGAAAATCAGAAAAGATAGTTGTCAGCTATTGCAAATGTGCATCCATCATAATCAATTTTTTAATTCAAAATACACTTAAATTTTAGTTATAGCTTTAATAATTATTATTTAAATTTTAAATTTATGAGTAAACTACTTCATAATATCAACTAAGCAAAGGTTTAAATTTTTTTATTATATAATTTGCATATGTATATTCTTAATGTTTGTTGGACCAAATTAAGGAATACTTGCAAAATTTTATTATTACATAGTTAATATATCAAATGCATATATCAAAATGAAAATGACTTAGAATTTTTTTTTTGTACTTAATATATCTATCAATCAAATCAAGTTTAATTTTGGCTTCTCACCTCACATTTAATTTTTGTAGCCAAATTCACATTTATTTTTTGTTCTTCATCTCACATCCTACACATATACTATATACACAATAAATAATAATTATATCTTAACGAATCATATAGTTTATCTAATCAAATAAAATAGTTGAGATTATTACTCAAATTTACGTAACCTAAGTTTATGATTTGTCTATCTAATTAATTTCTTATTTAAATATTAACTAATTGATTAATTAATAATGTGCCTAAAAGTTTATTAAATTTTTATATAAATAAATAAATAATAAAATCCAAAACTCTTACATTTATGCATTGAAAATGAGAAAATATGCATGTTACCAATTAGACTTCAAACATGTCACATCATCATAAATTATTAATTTTAAAATAAGTAGATTCTTCTCTCTATATATAACCCCAATAATGACTTTCACATTTTAGTTTATATATATGTGTGTGACATGAGTATATTATCAAAATTGTATTGATTGATTGATAGATACAACTCATCTACTATTTAATTTTTACATATATGTCCGTATATCAAAACAGGGGAGGGATCCGTTGAGAACCTTCTTAAGTTGAGAATCATTGTGGATAATTCTGGACCAATCATTATTTACATGAAATAATAATGTATTAATTATATGGTTTCCTTTTTTGAGTTTATTATTATTCTTATTAATCATATGATAATCATTTATTATTTATTATGAAACAGATTTACTTGCCATTTTGAGATTTCATTTTTTATCTGATTGGAGGAGAGAGATTCTAATTGAATACGTTTTGAGTGATTTATGCAACAACATGAATTAGGTGATTAAGGGGTGATTTCGTTATCAAAACAATAAATTTAATAAGTGTGTGACTAAAATGTAAAAGGAAACTAAATAATAAGGATGATTAGATTAATTAATATCAGTTTCAGATAATTAAAAATGTGTAATAAAAAAAACTTTAAAAAGGAAATAAAATGATTGGTCCACGTTTGTCCACAACGGTTCTCAATTTAAGGAGGTTCTCAACTGATCCACCCTCTATCAAAACATAAAACATGTTTATACGTATATATAAATTAGATTTCATTTCATAATTAAGGAAATAAATAAGGAAAAAGAAGATAGCTAACAAACAAATAAAGAGACAATCAAATTTGTCAAGTAAAGTGTATTTAATAACTTAATAAAAAAAGTAGATAATGATGATTTTATTGACTTCTAATTAAGTTGTAATAGTATAACTACCAGTAATGGAAAATATGGAACGTGAGCACCATTATGGTAAATATGAAATATTAATTGAATTTGTATTTATAGTGCAGTTGGTATTAGCAATATTAAATATGCATTATTCAACAATAAATTATCATAAAGAATTCAAATCACTTGTCATCAAAAGCCACCAACGGTTCATCAAAAATCATTTGTCATAAAAACCACCTACCGTCAATATATGATTATTTTTGCAATATAATATTTAAGTTTGTGATTTTGATGTGACACAATAATAAGACACGTGGTGACAAACACAAACTAGTGGCACACTCTCTCCAATTTTTATCTCATCGAGTTAATAGTTGAGTTTATTAGACAAATTTACATAAATTATCTAACCAAGTTTTGATTTAATTAATTTTAGACGTGCCTAATATTCAAAATTAAATAAACAAACAAATTAAAAAAATAGATGACTAACAAATAGTGAAGAAATCAACAGAATATATTGTTTCAGATATATAGTTGTTTAATAAAAAGAGGTTTATTAGTTATTAATTATTAATGTATTTAAACATATATTAAATTATTATATAATTAAATAAATAACAAAATCCAAAACTCTCGCCTTTATGCATTGAAACGGAAAAAATTATATGTTAGCAATTGGACTGCAAATATGTCTTATCATCAATAATTAATATTCAAAATCAATAGATTCGACTCTATATATATACCTAATAATGACTTTCATGTTTTGATACATTTATCTTTATTGATACATATGTGACGTGAGTATGTTACTAAAATTAAATTGATTTGGTTGATAGATACAATTCATTTATTATTTAATTTTTACTAAACTTAGGTATATAATTATATATAAATTAGATTTCATTAAATTGTCTAAATTATCAAAAAAATTGTGGATACAATTAGTCCATTAAATAAGGGATAAATTTTACTTACTATAAACGAAAAAAAAGCTACATTATGCTGCATATTAAGTTATAGAATTATTAGTTTCAGATTTAAATATTTACAACTTCTTAATTATTGATGTGTCTAAAAATCTATTAAATGAAAAACAAAAATTAAAACCCTCATATTTATGCATTGAAAATTGAAAATTATACAGGTTAGGAATTAGACTCAATCTCTATCCTATCATCATTACTTTTTTTAATTTTAAAAATCAATAGATTATAGTCTATTTATAGCCCTAATAGTGATTTTCGTACTTCAATATACAATCTTCATGGATGCATATGTGAAGTGAGTATGTTATCAAAATTATATCGATTTGATTGATGGATACAATTTATCTATTATTTAATTTTGTATATATATGAAGCATAGAAGCTGGATCAGTTGTGAACAATTAAATTGAGGATAAACTATGGACGGTTATTGAGCAATCAATTAAGCTATCAAACCTCATCGTTGTTTATTTAATTTTAATAAATCAAATCCTTAATTATCTTTTACAATTGACATTACATAAATCTCTCAACTAATTAATAGTTTTCTCTCTCTCAACCATAAATTCCAGTTGGCCCCTCTTTTCATCTCTCACGACCACAACCATCCACCGTCCGATCTTCTCTCCTCCCTTCTCGAGTTTCATCAACACATCCAGTCTCGGGATACGGGAGGAAGGTCACATTAGCCGTAAACGATTCCAGGTATGGTTTTCTATAATAACTTTTTTTCTATGAGAAACTTTGCTCATCATTTTAACTAGTGGTCAATCGCTTCCGTAGTGATTGATTGAAATTATCATTGCTGGGTGAATGGGTTGGTATATGTGGACGGTGGTCTGTGGTGATTTTCCTCAGCGTGATGGTGAGGTTTGATATTAGAATTTGATGTTTAAAAAATAGTGAATATGTTTAAAATTTTTGGATTTTGATTGCAGACTTTTATCATACGGTGAATGTATTTTTTTGAAGCATATATCTTTTATTACTTATATTCACCATTTTAGAAAATTTCTACTAAGTTTTTGCTGCACCCACATTGTGAACCAAAGTGAAATTAATAAAATCAATATAAAAGAACTAGCAACCATCAAACTATTCAAATTACAAATAAATCAAAATTGGCACACGATGTGCACCATATAATACAAGATAGTGAACAATGTGTGATGGTGAACAATGATTAAAAATATTTATTTTTAATCATCCAAATGTAAAAAAAACGGGATAAAAATAAAACTTAGAATTCTATTTTTAATGACACTTTATTAAATATAGTACATAATTAAACATTTCCTTATGTGCCATATTTAATCAAGATAATTAATAAAGCATAATAAATAAACTTAAAAATGAAATAAAATGATTGGTCTAAAATTGTTCACAATTTATTCACAATTTAAGTGTTCGCAACGGATCCCTCCTCTATGAGCATATATTAAAATACAACACAGTTCTATACTGATACATAAATTGGATTTCATTTTATGATTAAGGAAACGAAGTTGTTAAAAATACAGAAATACCTGAGAGATATCGAATAAGGAGAAATTTGTGAGAAAATATTATTCACTTATTATTTGTTGAATTAAAAAAGTATATTAAAATTTTAAAATAAAAAACTACTATTTACAAAATATCATTTATGAAATTATAAAAAATTTGTGGATACAATTAGTCCATTAAATAAGGGATAAAATTCAGGAGAATTTATCTCGAACAACTATGGATATATATACAATGGTTGTTTTGGAAATATAATACAAATATAATTTCAAAAATCATATATGTGACCGAGCAAATTTATTATGAAAACTAATAGGCTAAATATATGTGACAAGAATATATGAGATAATTTCATGTGTTTTAAGGTATAAAATCAAATAACTAAGAGATAGCTAAATGATAAGATCGAATTAAATAATTATGAGATTGATTCAACTTAATTTAGGAAAGATAAGATAAATATAAATTTTTGAAAAGCCACTTGTCATCCACTATTTTTGGAAAAATAAAAAATTATTTGTCATCAAAAGCCACCCAAGGTTAATCAAAAACCGCAAGCCATCAAAGGTACTACAATCGAAAAAAATTTATGTTGTATGTATGTATTAAGTTATACAATGATTAGTTTAAGATTTAAATATTTACAACTTACTAATTATTCATGTGTCTAAAAATCTATTAAACTATTATATAATTAAATGAAAACAAAACTTAAAACCTCATATTTATGCATTGAAACCAGGAATTATACTTATTAGGAATTAGACTCACACTCTATCTCATCATCATCATTAACTTTAAATTTTTAAAATCATTAGATTCAAGTCTATATATAGACCTAATAATGATTTTCATTTTTGATATACATCTTCATGAATACATATGTGACGTGAAGTGAGGTATTATCAAAATTATGATGATTTGATTGACATATGCAATTTATATTTTATTTAATTTTTACATATAGTATATTTATCAAAACACAACATGAATATATACTAATATAAAGTAGATTTCATTTCATAATCAAACAAACAACTAAATACGAAGAAAAGAGACAATTAAGAAACAAAAGGCACAAAAAAGGCCACCGTCTAACTCTGACGTACATGATTATTTTACAACTAACTTGGGTGTGGACCATGATTATGATTCAAAAATAGCATTTTTCAAAGCTCTATAAGCTAATGCAGTTCTAGCGACATGGTTTGGGAAGAATATGATGATCTTCTTTCTTAGTGGCACTTCTTGGGAGGTCAATTTGGACATGGAGATTGATTTGACGCGATGAGTGAACTTTCGATTGCATCATAAACATCATAAACACAACGTCTTTAGTCTTGAAAAATAAATATAGGTTACAAAAATTGGCTATAACAATTAAAACACAAAATAAGAGTACACATATAAAATAAAAAGAAGTTTACCTTATCGGATCTGAAAAATAAACACAAGTTATGAACACTTCGACAGTAACAATAAAAACAAAAAAATAAGAGTACATAAAAAATAAAAGCGAAGCGTACTTCATCGGATCTGAAAAATAAACGGAGATTATAAACAATCGATTATAACAATTAAAACAAAAAAGAAGAGCAGTGAGAACGTACAAGAATTGCTAATTGTGGAAAAATATTTATTGCATAGTACTTCAATTTATAGTAATCAGAGAAATTCCATATTGAGATGATTATTTAATCAATTATAAATATATTCAACGATGAATAAGGGATAATTGAATATCTTCCACATATTATTGAGATAAAAATTCTATATTGAATATGAATTAATTTTGAAATTCAAAATTTGAAATATGTTATCATAAAAGGAAATCCTCACTGACTTAACTGTGAATTAATCGAAATATAATGGCATAATTGTTCGAAATAATTAGTAGGGGATAAAATTCAAAAGGGGGCCTGAACTATCACCGCTTACCCAATTGCGGTCAGAACTACCATGATTTTCAAAAAAGGTGCGATGAAAAAAAAATTGAACTGATTTTCTAAATTAAAATTTACCATTACATTCTAAATCTAATATTATTGTAAGACTTAAATTTGTGTGCAAAAATTAAGTCATTTGGTTATCAAAAGACATCGTTTTCTTTATGTGCGCAAAATGATATAATTTATTTCGATAACCAAACGACGTAATTTTCGCACACAAATTTAAGTCTTATAATAATATTAGATTAGGAATGTAATGGTAAATTTTATTTTAGAAAATTAGACCAATTTTGTTTTCATCGCACCCTTTTTAAAAATCATGGTAGTTCTGACCGCAATTGGGTAAGCGGTGATAGTTCAGGGTCCCTTTTGAATTTTATCCCTAACTAGTATTGAGGACACGGAGATAAAAAAAGCCATAACATTTTCATAGATAATTCTAACGGAAATAAAAAAAAACTATTCAATGTTAAATGATACGAACACAGCAAACTGATGACTTTTTGTGCATGATTTTGGAGACAGACTTATATGGATTGTGTCCACCACGTGTCCGTGGACACGATCAATGAGAGAGTGTCACGTGGTGCGTTGAAAAGTCAACCTTACGATTTATCATTGATTAGACATTTTTTTTTACTTTTCAACACAATACGTGGCAATCTCTGATTTGCCGTGTCGAAAGACACGCGGTGAACACGATTCATGTAAGTGTGTCTCATGATTTTGCACCATGATACCGTTGCTGTGGCCGAGAAACTTCGATCGGTTGTTTCTCTTGCTCCACAAATGCATGAAACAGAAGGCGCTGCGGCCAGGAAAGCAACTACACGCGGTGTTGTTGACTTCTGGAGTGGACGTGAACGACGACAATGTCAACTCCAAGCTGGTCGGCGTTTATGCAAGCTGCTCGGATTTGAAGTCTGCAAAATGGGTTTTCAGCAAGACCCTAAATCCAAACGTGTTTGCTTTGAATTGGATGGTATCCGCATCGGCATTTCACGGATTGTATTCTGACGCTGTTGTGTATTTCCAGCTGATGCAGGAGATGAAAATGTCTCCAAATCAGTACACGTTGTATTCGGTGCTGAAAGCTTGCGTCGGGTTGATGGATGTGAGAAACGGTAAGGAAGTTCATGCGGTGGTGCTCAGGAAGGGTTTCGATGATGAGATTCTTCTGAGCAACGTTCTCATTGACATGTACTGTAAATGTGAGAACTTGCAGTATGCTCGTAAGGTGTTTGATAAAATGACAAGCAGAGATGTTATTACTTGGACATGTATGATATGTGGGTATACTAACGCTCACGATCTTAAGATGGCGCTGAGTTTGTTTGACAGAATGAAGATGGAAAGTTTTGTGCCGAATGATTTCACCTGGAATGCCTTGATAGCTGGCTTCGCTCAAAATGAAGAATGGGAGAACGCTGCCATCTTATTCCATGAGATGACTAGGCAAGGATTGGTTCCTGACTTGGTTACATGGAATGCGCTTATTTCAGGGCTTGTGCAGTATTCTCAATCCGTCAAGGCCTTTGAGTATTTTCGGGAAATGCTACTTGCTGGGTGTAAGGCAAACCAAGTTACAATCACAGGGCTGCTGCCTGCATGTGGGCTGATGGGGTCAGCCAAGAGAGGTGGGGAAATCCATGACTTGTTAACAGAATGGGGATTGAAATAAGCGTGTTCATCAGTAGCGTTCTAATAGACATGTACTCCAAATGTGGTAAAGTGGATTCTGCATCCAATGTTTTTAGTCAAGTTCGAGAAAAAAATGCTGCTTGCTGGAATGCGATGATTGGGTGCTATGGAAAACACGGTATGATGGATTCATCGATCAAATTGTTTGAGAGAATGCAAGACGAAGGGGTGCAGGCTAACCAGGTAACCTTTACATGTGTCCTTTCTGCTTGCAGCTATGGTGGTCTAG
>NQLW01000747.1:154369-250675 GCA_002312845.1 Kalanchoe fedtschenkoi
AAAATAATTTATAAATTAATGATGCTTTTTATAAGGTTGATCATAAATCCTAAAGTCTAGTTCATACAAACTATAACACTTAACAACATATGCATGATAGATATCTTATACATAATATTCTCAATATATATAACTTACAAATTAAAAATTCACTTAATTTTTGTTACTACACTTATACATTCAATCACATTAACTTACAAATCCTGTAAAATCACTTATTTATTTATAATTATATGATATAAAACAAAAACAAAATAAATTTGATTGACCAATTACCACGATTTTTACCAAAAGTGTGGTGAAAGGTAGACTTATCACCACACTTTGATTAATAAGCGTGGTGATAAATCAGAGAAAAGCGTAAAATTAATATATATATAAATATTTAAAAATGTATATTAAAAGTACTAGAGTATAATAATATATTTTAATATATTTTAATAACGGTATAGTATCCAAATATATTTTAATACTCTTTCTCAACTTACAAATTTTAAAATTTGAATTAAAAGCGTGGTAATAGAACAACCAATTACTACGCGTTTTCATTTTAAAAAAATACCAAAAGCGTGGTAATAGGTGTATCTATTACCACGTTTTTAATAAGAAGCGTGGTAATAGGTATTTCTATTACCACGCTTTTAGTAAGAAGCGTGGTAATAGGTGTTTTGATCAACGACTGGAATTCCATCAGAACGCAAGTATATAATTTAACCTAACGTCTTCACCGATTCAACCTTCTTCAACGCTCGGAATCTGTAAGTTCTCCGCCTCCTCTATTCATTTTTTTTACAGTTGAGCACCATGCCATTGATTTTAACTTAGTTTTTGTTACTTGTCGGTCATATGTCGCACATGGAAGCGTGGTGAAAGCTAAAAGAGAGTTGTTCAATTTGCTGTTGAGGAAAGTTCTTTACCGGCCGGGACCGCACACGCACCTTTATCAATTTGTGAGTTGTTTATATCCTTGCGTGATTTTTTTTATTTGTGCGTAGGTTTCGAGAATGTAAATTAATGGAAAGTACTCTTGCTTTAGAATTAGTGTCTGATTAGGCTTGTTTAGTGTATAATTAGACTTCTTATTTAATTTGCTGTTACAGAATGTTCTTATTTAAATGTAAATTTGCTGTAGGATTTAAATTGAAAAAAATCTTGTTTTAGATTCAAAGTTTGTTTCAAATATAACATGTCGGGATTTTCAAATTTATTTAATTTAATTTAATTAGTTGTACCCTGCTTAGCTATCTCGCATATGTGGATTACAAATTTGCCCGTTATTGTAAAATAATAGTAATTTAATTTAAGTTTAAAATTTAAAATCTATAGGTGAAATTGCCATGTTGTTCAAATTGTTGTCAGCTTTTGTTATATTTATTAGAATTTTTATTGTTGAAATTGCCATGATCCCACTCGCGATAGTTTCAATAAAACATGAAACTATTTAGCCCACATACATGCACGCAATAATCTGTACGAAACGTGCTTATTTGAGGTTGGAATACGTTCCCCCTACTTATTCTCATTAATTTGTCAATTAGTGAGATACGCGATGAGTGGTAGATGGATAACGGCTAACCGTTTGAGCAACGAATACGAAGAAGGCGTTGCCGAATTCTGTGAATTTGCTAGGGCACACGCTACACGAGTTGGAGAAGATTATGTCAACTGTCCGTGCCGGAAATGCTGGAATAACGTGTCAAAATTGAAGATATCTGAAGTTCGCACTCACCTCATCATTAACAGTTTTGATACAAAGTACACAGTCTGATATTTTCATGGTGAGAGAGTTGGTGAGAAGCGACCGCGAGAGGAGAAAGTTGGGTCAAGTTACACGGATGTTATGGTTGATTCAGATACGGATGAGCGTGTGGACCAGGACAACATTCATGGAATGTTCGACATCAACGAAAATCTATATGAAAGTAGTGCAGGCGAGATACGAGACTTAATCAGGCATGCCTCCAAGACTCCCTTATCCCCCGGGTGCAATCCACAAATAAAATTCAAAAGGGATCCTGAACTACCGTCGTTTACCCAATTGCCGTCAAAATTACCATAATTTCTAAAAAGGGTGCGATGAAAAAAATAAACTGATTTTTTAAAATAAAATTCACCATTACATTTCAAAACTAATATTATTACAAGACTTAATTTGTGTGTGAAAATTATGTCGTTTGGTTATCAAAATAAATAATATCGTTTTATGCACATAAAGAAAACGACGTCTTTTGATAACTAAACAACGTAATTTTCACACACAAATCTAAGTGTTACAGTAATATTAGTTTTGGAAAATAATGGTGAATTTTATTTTAGAAAATCAGTCCAATTTTTTTTTCATCGCATTCTTTTTGGAAATCTTGATAGTTCTGACCGCAATTAGATAAGTGGCGATAATTCAATATCCCTTTTAAATTTTTTTCCTTTTTCAAATGTATTGTCGGCAATAAAAACGTGATTACGCAAGGTTGGCAGCACAATCATATCTCGAAATGAATTTGCTTTTTGTTTTGCGTCCATTGTACGTCACATAAGGCAGAATTGGTCATTGAGTAATGCTCCGATTGTGGGGCCGCTAGACGGACGCCATATGCTGATAATATGCTCGTCGGAGGCCGATGCAGTGGAGGTCCTAACGAGGGACTCACGGATAATGGAAGGAAAAGGTTTTCGCACGTTTCGCTGGATGCCAGGGTTCTCCGTCAAGAGAGAACCCACAACCATGGTGTCCTGGGTTCGGCTCCATGGCCTCGACCCATGCCTATACAGACCTGGCTTCTTAAAGGAAATTTGTAGAGGATTTGGAGTGTTCCTCAAAGCAGATTCAGCTACTTTAGATCTATCAAATCCCGCCATGGCCCGAGTATGCGTAGAGATTGACCTGAGATGTTCCCTAGTTCCTGGAGTATGGGTCGGCACAGCACAGCAGCAACAATGGGTTGATATCGAATATGAAGGAAATATTGAATACTGTTATCGCTGCAAAAAGCAGGGGCATTCAGTGGACAAATGCAAGAAAGAGTTGGCCAAGTCCAAAAGGCAAAATCTGAAGAGAGAGCAGTCGATCACAGAAAAGAGTCGGTCCAACGCTCCTGTGGAAACTCCACTTGCAACTACATCTATTCTAGCCTCCCCAAAGAATAATTTATCACATCAACAGATGGAAAGCGAGGCCAGACAATGGCAGTTCCCGAAGCGCCAGAAAATAAAGGTTAATCAGTCAAAAAATCAGCCCACGTGGAAGGTGAGGAACAATGCCATCGTAGCTCACCATGGCCCAAACTTGAGGGATATCGAAGAGGGATTTGAATCTATCGTGGAGGATTCGCCCAAGCACGTCCCAAAATCAGACGCGCAATCAGAAGGTATTCAAGATCTACGACTTACCCCTGCTCAATCTGAATCGGATATGAGTCTAATGACATATACGAGTGATAGGGACCATCGTTTCCAGAATGTATCAGTGGCGCCCTGTTTTATGCAACGGCTTAAAGACAATATTGAAGATTATATATTTGAAGTTTTTGAACAAAGGCGCCCGAATCTTCACCCTACAACGTACATGCGAAGACTGTCTGTGGATGACTCAGATTTGGATAATCACTCCCCTGCATCATTGGCAGTGGTAGATAAGCAATTCATTGCTCCTCTGTCAATAGTTTCAGCAGCTCCGGTTGTTCATGATCAGCCGAATCATGCAGAGCTCATAGAGGGCTTGGAAAGGTCACGAAATCAGTTAAGGCGCGTTACTCGTAGCGCCTCAAAACTCCTCTTCCACAAAAACAACTCATGCTGACATCCATTTGTTGGAATGCAAGAGGAGTTTATAATAGAGGGACAATAGATCACCTCCTCCATCTCGTCCAGGTCCACAAACCTATCTTCTTATGTATATTGGAGCCTAAAGCAGCAGCCGCGAAGCTTCCGCGTTTGGCAAGGCGCTTGGGCCTTGCTCATTGGTATTGTGATCACGAGTCATCAGAAGAAACCTGACTCCAGCTACCAGGAGCAGCACAAAGATCCACCACGCGCTTCACTCCTGCAAGAAGATCATTCAAAAGCATTGTACCATAAAAGTGAACTGTTTAAAAGCAAACTTATTTGGCAGTTGGCTGACCTTGAAAAATGTTGAACTCTTCATCAATCTGGAGAAGCTTAAAAGCACTCCTGGCTCGCCATCCCTCCTCTTTCGCTTTCCGGTAATATATGTCCTGCTCCCATCCCACCCAGCGAAGAAAGAAAACAAAAGCATTATTTGAAATTGAGCTATCGAATTGAAAAATGAAAAACCAGCATACCCTTTTATCCCTGGAAGCTCGACCCATGTCCTGCGCGGCAGCGACGTCCAAATCCAAATAAAGCTGGAAACTTTATCGAAGATGTTGTGAAGCTTCGTTTGCGCTTAGGATTGAACGCTAGCTAGGGTTAGTTAGGACCTCCGTCTACTGCAGACGGATGTGCCGCACAGTTGCATCATCGAAACGACGCCGTTGGGTGGATTCCTCTTCTTAAATAGCGATGTCGGTTTAGCCACAACCCAATCCCATCACTTCGATTTTCATTTCAACTTATGTTTTGATTTCGATGTGGATTTCTAATATAATTGAATTTAATAAATAAAGATCACAAGTCAGACTTGGGCCCGATTTGGGATCCATTGAGATGCGCAACGGCCCAAAACTCGGGTAGGGGTGGGCCTGACCCAGTAAACTTAGACTATTTAGTTTAGGAAGAGAATTTCATATACATTTTGAATAAAAGAATACTGTATGAAACATTAAAATGAAAGGTAATGTAAATTAAAAAAGGTTTTAATTTTTTTTTCATCTGAAACCATAAATTTCGAAGTTGAATGGAATTCATAAGAATTTCATTTTTTTATTTGTTGAATCTAATCCCTAGTCGACAAATTGCCCGACTTACTTCATGACAATCAATAGCCACCATGAATTGGGATCAACTTAACCAAAAAATTACAATACTTTACAAATTATTTGCGAACTGTATATCTTTTAGGGGAGAGTAAATGGATAAAACCGAACCGAACAAGGAATTCGGTTCGTTAACCGAATAATTTTTTGTTTAACCATTAACCGAACCGAACTACTCAATTAACCAAAATTTTTGGTTAATCGGTATTCAGAGAAATTTATGGTTAACCGAACCGAACCAAACCAAAATTGATTCAATTTACTAGGTTGTGCGGGTGGTGAGATGAACTAGGTTGTGCGACGACAGCTGTGTGGTTGTGTTTGTGCTGCTGCGAGAATAAATTAGGAGAAGGAGGAAGGTGAATGGTGAGAGCGGCGAGAAGAGGTAGGACGGAGGAGGTCGCTGGTCGTTGTTGCTCGTTTATGGTTGTGCATCTGTCGTCTATCAGAGACAAGTGAGAGTGATATGGTGATAGAGAAATAAGGGAGGACGGAGGACGGTGTATGTTGAAGGCTGTGAGAAGAGGGAGGATTGGAGAACCGGAGGACGGGGGATGAGACGCGGGCTGTGGCTGTGTTTTGGTGTGTCGACTGAAAGTTTAGGAGAAGTTTGGATGAGAGTGTGGTAGGGTTAGAGTTAGAGAAAAATGTGTATTTATAGGTTAGATTTAGGGCTTTTTTTTTTCGTTTGGGTCTTGGACTGTAAAAAATGGGTTGTAGGGTTAGTATATAGTATAAATTAATAATATTATTACATATATAATATATTTCTTTGATTAATCGGTTAAATTGGTTAACCGAATAATGAAAATTACTTCCATTAACTGATTTATAATTCAGTTTTAACTGAATAACCGAACTAAAATAATAGTTCGGTTATTTCAGTTCGGTTAATCAGTTTTAACCGTATAACGTTCTCCCCTCATATCTTTGCTCAAAGAAAGAAATTCTAAACTTATTTAGTTTCGTCTAATGAAATTAATCATAGATACAACAATTATGTGAAGTATTTTTCATCTATATATATCGTCAAAGGCCTAATATTTTTATTCTTGGGGGCCTTAAAATTTTAGGATCTGGCTTGATCTCTAATTGCATTATCAGATGTCCAAATCCTGATTTTACTAATAGAAATTGGTACTGGCAAAAAAGTCTGATTTTCAGTTTAATTATGGACATAAAGTGTTTAAAAGGGTCATGGCCTTTTGATAAACGACCATTGATCGCACAACACTGGAGATGAGACGTGTCTTTGGATCTCAATACAACCAAGACCCGCCTGCGTGGGTGAAATTAGTTGTCTTAACTTGCATTTTTGGAGACAAAAAATTCAGAGCAAGATCACAATCACCTATATCATTACTATAATTTAGAGTATAGACGGCACTACCATTTCGTGTCTTTATACAATGATTTAGTTATTACTTTTTTAAGCTACAAGCGCCGCATAAAGTGCGGAAACACAAGACTGGACCATTACACATGGGGTTTAGATAGAGCTTGATTTCCTGAAGCATCGTATATGAACATAATGGACTTTATACAGCGGTTAGTAGTTAAAAGCGCCGAATAAAATATCCATTTTATACAGCGTTTCTAGCTACTAAACCCCGCGTTAAAGTCCATGTCTTAATAACAACATTTAACGCGAATAAATGTCGTTTATGTTATGCTTTACACCACGTGACTTATATATTAGTGTCATTATTTGTTTTTTAGTTAAGGCATTTTTAGATTATAAGCATTGTGTAAAATTAATTCATAGTAACAATAGGAATCGTCCATTCCCAAGCTAACATTTCTAGTTATATATACACATTACTGAGCATATATATGCATATGATGTGACAGGTTCGTGTGCATACATTGCAATTTTCTAATAGCAGGTATTAAGTTTAAGTCAAGTATTTTATCTTTATTGTTCATGAACATTCATTTCTTATGATATCGTTGCGTTCTTTATATATACATCTTTTGACTTTTTTGTATTATATTTTATACCTTACAACCGGTAATAATGAGTAGAAATCGATGAAATCAAATCACCTGATCCCGGATTACAACACTGAATTACGGGAATTTTTTTGATTTCCTGAAAGCATATTGCAAGAAGCAATAGGTGAATTACATCCGTTATCCTTATTTAAATTACGAGATTGGAATAATGCAATACTCGCGGAATCAAATCGTCATCTTTGCTTTTACGTATTGATGCGGCTTACACTTTCATAGTCTACTACTTAAAAGGTGAATTATTTGGCGGGTTGTAACCAAAGAAGTTGCTAATAATATCGAGGAAAGCACTGACAAATGGGTGATGATTTCAGTTTAATGAAGAAAATCTTAAATTATTCGAACCAGTTAAGAACGATGCCGACAACTCTTTATATTCTGGTTGCACACGTTTTAGTAAATTATTTGGAATGTTAAAGTTGTACAATTTGAAAGCCACATATGAGTGTAATGACAAATTTTTTACGAGCCTCTTGTCACTTCTTAGTGAGATACTTCCAAAACAAAATGACCTTTCAAAACAAACTTATGACGTAAAGAAGACATTTTTTTTCTATGGGGGCATTGAGTACAAGAAGATACATGCGTGCCCCAATGATTGTGGACTTTACAGATGTGTGTATGAAGATGTAAGAGATTGTCTGAAGTGCAGTACATTATGACACAAGAGGAAAACTACGAGGGTAAAAAGATGAAATGCGGACCTGCGCGAAGGTCTTGCTGGTTCAACTCGCATGACAGTAGAAGATGGAAACATGCGTCACCCGATAGATTCAAATCAATAGAAGAAGTTTAATACTCGATATTCTGATTTCTGTAATGAGTCAAGAAATTTGAGGCTAGCCTTAAGTGCTGACAGTATGAATCTATTTGACAATAGGAGCAGTAGACACAATACTTAGTCGGTCCTCATCATGATTTACAATATGCCATCATCGTTATTCATGAAATGAAATAATATGATACCCACTCTTATGATATTGTATTCTAGACAACTCGACAACGAAAATGATATTTACCTATATCTTTTAATAGAAGATCTAAATCTATTATTGGGGATATAAATTTTGATACACGATACACCAAAATAACAATCACGATGCAAGCCATATCTTTTTGCGTAGTTAAAAACTTCCCTATGAATAAACAGGGGCAGATCAAGAAAATATATTAAGAGGGGTCAATAATTAAACAATAAAAAAGAGTAGATATAAATGTTATAATTTTTTTATTTTAGAGTTATCATTTACTATTTTTTTTAACTTTATAACTTAAAATAATACAAATACATAGATATTTTTTTTTAGCAGAACCATCTGACCCCACTCAGCAATACATAGATCCACCACTGGTGGTGATAAATGTGATGCTAAACATTAAGGTCATTTTTGCATTCGTTGAAGAGCAATTATATAACGGTATTGTAAAAAAAATTTGAGAGTCGGATTATACTCAAAAGCACATATCAGTTTCAAAATGTTGGTCAAGCCAATAACAGGTAGGCTTGGGAAGATGAGTTTTAGTTTAGATTAATAAACACTAAATGTTATGGGGTATAATGATGATTCATTCATTCTAGCGGAGCAAACAAAATAATTTTTTTATGTGACTGGCCTCACAATCCTACTTATTCCGTTATGATGAATGACAAAAAAAAAATGATAGAAGAATCTATTATCGACAACGAGATTGTTTTAGTGATATCAAGGTTACCTAGTTCTTATTTGAATATTGACGATTCAGAATTATCAAAGAACGGATCACAGTGAAGGTATATGGATACAGATAAGAATATAAGTTATTTTAAATTATTTCTTATAAATTTTCGTCTTCTAAATTATGTATATTTTTTAGTTTCATTTTTGTTTAAAATTGTTATTAAATAATAAATGTTTCAGTATTAAAAATGAAGATGTAGAAAATATTAAAAATAAAATAATTTTTTTTATATATGACCATACTTGGATTTGATATCAAGATGTTTCAATTATAGGTATTTCCCTGGTGCAAAGTGTGTTTTAGAACTCCTCCTGTATATTATATACAGAAAGCTAAATACATAAGTCATTGTTATAAGAGATTATATAGTTCTTTTAGTCTTAAAGTGTCATATAAAGTAAGCCATGCTACAATAGACGACGTGTTTAGAAAAAGTTGTATATTATCTTGTAATAGAGATTTTATGCGACTCTTTTTCCTTGAAAGTGATGTGTATATTTGTTTTAATAGTATACGCGGCGCTTTAGGTAAAAAGCACAAGCGTCGCATAAATTCATCCTGTTATATCAATCATTGGTCATATTCTCAAGTTCAACAACAAGAGAAGCAACAAGAGCAGTGAGTCTTCAACGACGAACAACTAAACCTGGTGAGTGAATGGCTTTTTACAACCAAAATTAGTTAAAAAGGTAATACTTGTGTTTGTTTTATCAAATAATAATTTTACATGCTTTTCATTATTAGATTGGCTTAGTATATCTCAAGCTATGAAAATAATTTTTGTGAATGTGTTGTGTGGTTATGGCAGTCTGTGTGTATTATGTGGCTGGTGGAATGTGTTTATATCATTTAAATGGTTTTATACGTATTATTTAAGTTGCGGTTGTCAGAATGTATTCGTATCGTTTGATTTCGGAAAATGTATGTAATCTAATCCCTACATTATCTTGTGAATATTGACATCATCTAAATTTAGTGTTTGTTGTTGGGGGAAAATGAGATTTTTTTCGTGGTATTGTTTTCTTAGTTTATCTTTAGTAAATGTTTGGATGAAATATTATTTGACTAAAATAATGATAATATTTTGTGTTAACTAATTGTGTTCTGAAAAACACAATGTCAAGTACTGAAGGACATGGCGCACATGACCAGAGACATCGTGACAGATCAGATGAGAGGAGGAACGAATCTCAAAAATGGCAAAGAACACAAAAATGTCAAAGAACATGAAGAGGTGGTCAAAAGAAGAGCATCTTCATATTACATGGCATGAAAAAGATGAGTTGAAAGGGCCGAACTATGAAAAAAATCTAAGAGCGAGTTGGGGCTGAATGCACGGACGATTATTCTGCTGACGTAGTCAAAAGATTGGAGGCATGTTTCAACAGTGTTACAAGGATTTCATCTGGGATATGATGACAATAAATTATTCATACTAAAGTATATTTTTTTATTATGTGATACAATTTATTTTTTATTTTAATTAGTTTTGGAAATCATGAACCAGGATTAAGGGGTACAAGAACTAAGAGTTGCGTAGAGCGAGGAAGACGATGAGAGATTGACTTTCAAGAATGAACCAAAAATAAATCGAGAGGGAAGGCGAGTTTAGTACACCATATGAGAAATATAACCGGATGAGTCTGAATGTAGTTTCTTTTCATACATTCAAGTATTCAATATGCTCTTATTGTAAATTTATTAAATTGAATTTTTTATTGTTTTACGGAATGAGTGGAAAGCGTACAAAAGAATAAGAAGGGAAGAGTATATCAGTAAGGACTATGGCTAGAAAAGTGTCCAAGTCAGAAAGAATGCGTACTCACACACGATGGGTAAGGAGGGTATGCAAAGGAGAGGAAGCACATATGAGCTAATTGATTATCAAAAGGAGTGCGAGAAGAAGAAATCATAGCACATAAAGTTGAACGGTCAAACTCTTGGATGCACGGCTGAATCAATCCAGTGAGGAGGGATATCTTAGTTGAGGCTCACTCGCTGCCTGACTATCCAGCCCTGCTCATGAAAAAGAGCCAAAGGTCAAATCTTTCGAGTACTGCAAAGATAGGAAAACGACAAAAGATTACAAGTACTTCGGGAGTGAGGAACAAATGCGAGCATATATTCATTCTCATAGAGAACCAGCCCTAGTAGTGAGGGAGGCTTCATGGACCCACCACACATTCACAATTCAATAATAGAGCAAGAGCATTACAGGCCGGTGTTGAATCTCAATCAGTATATATGACCAAAAGATTTAAGAATTGACTTATCCACGAACATTCAACAATGCAGGCTAACAGTGCTAGATTCTCCATTAGACCTAGCCATATTCCATATGTATGTTTATAAAATTTAACTTTATTTCAATATTTAATAATTTAAAGATTTTATTAGTATTTTATAATAATACAAACACTATATATGTTCTGATTGGTGAAGATGAGATGTCTCCTCCGTATGTGTGTCAAATACGCGCCTAACAAGTTTGAAAGCGTGTGTGTCATCAAAAAAGCCATGTCTGATACCATGTTGAACTTAAATTTCATTCCACCCACACATTGAGGTGTTTCTCCAAGAAGAAGTTGGGCTTTCCGTATCAAATGTTCGTGTTAAGCGTCTTACGGTGAGTAACTCATTAAAGGTTATTGTTGCTTGGCTTGAGGATCTTATCATCTTTGATAGTGGAGTAAGTACTCCCATTAAATTTATTAATGTTTAATTTGTTTTAACTTAAAAAATTAAATTATTGACTTTGAATAATTCAGGCAATTGAGCAAAAATAGGCACAATAGATGGCATCTCAGATAGGAGATGAATAGCTCAAGAATAGCAGCATAACTTGTAATTTGGAGCAACTTGGACGCGTTGGCGAACAAATGACTAACTCTGAATCCATGTTGACTTTTTTGGACGCGGAGATTTTAGGAGAATACTTATTGGTGGAGTTTCAGAGAGACTCTATCAAGGATCTAGTAAACATTACGCTCCCTGGGCACTCATTGTGTTTACATATATCCAATGAAATCATAAATTCTTTTTATATAATTTTAAAACAAAAGATTAATATATTATCAAAGATATATTGATTTTGATTATTTTTTTGTAGTTGGTTGTGCACCTATATTAAGGGTTTGCGCATGGCTATGCTCAACTGAGGGTTTGTGAACCCGAACATGTTCGGTGGGAGTGAACTTGAAACTATGTGCGAGTTGTAGTTTATCAAGATGAGAATGTCAAATTGCAATGAGAAGATATGTTTCTTTCTCCCTTATAACAATGTCAGGAAGCAATTAATTCGTTCAAATTTTGAAATATTTTATTTAAATTTTTTGTTGTTTAATTTTATTTTTTATGATGGTATTGTTTATTTTATGCAGATGTCGTTGGACATTAGAACTCATATTTCCAAAGTTGAATATTGTGTACCATTTGAACAGTATGAGTTTGAAACTTGAGGGCGAACTCTTACATGTGGTACAATTAGTAAATGAGTAAGTGATACAGTCTTAATTATCAAATGATATAAGATTTTTTGATAGATTATATACTCATTTAAGTTCAATATTTTTAGAGGTATGCGTCATTATTATGATGCTAGTGGTCTGTGAGCTCCTAGTTGTAAGACAATCAAAGATTAAAAAGTGATGACGGTATGTTTTACTTAATTCGTGCATGTTTCTCTTACTTCAATTGTATTGTAAGGTCATATTAGATATAATAAGTATATAAATTTATATTTGTAGGTTCCACAACAACCAGAGAAAAATGATTTTTGTGGATATTATGCGATTTATATAAGACATAACATCCTATCTGACGCAGTATCCAGAATTTTATATGCAGGATATTTAAGATGGAGGTACAATTTATTATATTTAAAATATTATTTAATAATATATTTCATAATGTATGCTTGTTAACAATTTATTTTGTCATTTCATGTAGGTTTTCTTATTTGGTGAATGGGATCGACACCGAAATTTTATAAGTTTGAGATGAAGTGGTTTAAAAATTCTCGAACATCATTGTTTTTTCATCTGCGAATCTTCAAAGGGTTGAGATGGTTCTTCTTTGATTCTTCAACGATTCTTCAGATGTTGAAATGTATTGAAATATTCCTTTTGTACTTTGAAGTATTACAATATTTAAATTTTATATTTTTAAATATTGAAAACCTTGTTTAATTATATTCACAATATGTTTTATTATTTTGATTAAATCATTTTAAATGTTTGTTGATTATAATTAAATAATTGATAATTACGATAATTACATTATAAATTTGATTTTATAATATTAGTTGATTATATTTAATTGATAATAAAATTATAAATTCAATTTTTTAAAAACAATTATAATAAAAATGGTCTTTTTCTTCAATAATGTCATATATAATAAATATTAAATAAGAGGATAGATCAGTTGTGAACACTTATATTGAGAACAAATTGTGGATAAATATGTATCGATCATTCTGTACACAAAACAGTGATAAATTAGTTTCCTTTTTTGAATTTCGTTATAATCTTTATTTAATGATCATTTTGTCAATTTTGTCAATGTATATCTTAAATTTGTTCCTAAAATTACCCAATTTTGTTTTACCGGATCTGTACAAATTCGATAGGTGAATTCCTTATTTAATAGGTTGTGCAAGCCATCTTCCTCCAGTTCGGATCTAGACGCTTAAGAGTTGTTGATGCAGACGGTGGCAGAGTTTTCGACCAGGAGATTCAATGCTGAGTGGTGGCGGCGCTGCTCAACGATGTCTACTCGGTGGAGGAGTTCGAGGTAAATCTCTCTGAATCTAATATGAAGTTTCTGGTTGCTTCTACCGAAGGCACCCATTCGTCGGCCGCATCTTGGTAAAACGGCTGGTTCAAGATGAAGGAAACATTGAGGCTGCAAAAGCAGTTATTAAACTTGGTAAAACGGTTATCGTGTTTGTGAAGCCGATCCAGTGTGGAGTGTTACATTCCTTAATTTACGTGAAGTTTATTAAGAGGTCTGGTGTCACGACCCAAAAAATGTGGATCGCACCGATGAAGAAAAGTCCAAACAAGTCTCGATGAAGCAAAGTCAAAGTCAAATATTCAACATACTAACTAAATAAATTGATATTTAAAATTTAAATTATTCAAAATTAACTCAGAATCTTACATAAATACATCGGAGCGACAACTCAAGGGATAACAAAATAACAAAAGTAAATAACTGCTGACCGAAAGAAACTGACTGAAAACTGAATGGCACCGTACCGAATAGCTTGCTCGTTGCTACCCAAACACCGTCGCTACTGATCGACTACTGATTTGAAAAGAGAATTTAAATATTTGAGGGTGAGTCAAAGACTCTGTGAGTAAACAACTTGTTACGTATTTAGCGAGCCGAATGAGGGGTTTCTTTTATTTTAAATTGAATTCATATTTAGAACGTGCGGCTCGCTCACCGTTCATACTTTTATTGTGTACGTAGGGGCGGTCATCTATCATTTTATTTGCACACATATTTCTTTTACATCACATCAAAATTGTATATGTCAATGCAACGTGAATGCGTGACAGACATGAACTGCGACGGAAAGCTCTTTTTGGCTAGACAGTCGTCACTGCCGATCCGGATCATAAAATCATTCATATAACAGAACGCGATATTATCGCAGAAACAAAATGCCGCAGACATGATGCAGCGTGTATGCACATGAATGAATGTTCAATATAACAGTTTCACTTTTCCATGTAGATATATATTATATACATTCTATACCCAATATGCTTTATTAAGCATCACATATTTAATTTATATGAAAAGAAATACATAGGAATTATTTACTCGCCTATTTCGAGTGAATCCAACAATCCTTAACGCAATTGAGCAGTAATAATGCTCTATTATAACCTACGATATTATATCCTATAAGAACGACAAATAATGCCTAAAATCTTATTACCAACTCCTAAAATACAGATTTATTGTCCTAACTTTGGATGCTAATAACTTCATAACAAGACATATCTAGGTCACGATTTTTATATCGGTAGAAAGCTTGTTTTGAGCTAAATAATTTAGACACAAAAATCGCTTAATTCGGATATCATAAGCTTAAGTTTCAGATCCTCAAAGTTGGATGGTTGAGCTGTCAAATTCTAACAGACAAATTCGTACTCCTAACTTCGGAACATTATTTCTCCAAACCCGGTGGAATTAGAAAACATGTCATATATACCTAGCAACTAAGTTTCACATAAAACAGGTTTAAAGAAAGAATTACTCAATTTCAATATTAGAACATAAAGATAGATTCATTCAAAGTCAGTAGGTAAAGCTGCCTAAAACCAACCGACATCTTTCTACTCCTACCTTTCCATCCAGTTTTCTCATTACTCCGGTTGAACTAGATTTTGAAATTTATATGGTTGGAAAGATCTTTTTACGTAGAACAACTAAAAATCAATAACCATACCAAAACAGTAACAACAACTCAGTTTACAGGTCAACAAAACAAGTCTGACAGAACTAATTTTTATCAAAACTGCAATTTACCTCATGATTAACTGAAAAGCTAACGGCATTCACTAATTGCTGGCTGTGATTTTGAGGTGGCAGCAGGATGTGTTTGTGTGAATCTTAAAGCAATATCATTCAACATGTTTGGACAGGCTTTCCTCTCACAAGGAGCATCAAAGACAGCAGAGAAAGATCCTACCGCTTGTAAACTGAATCTTAGGTAGTAGCAGCGACTCTTTATCCCATCTAGACTCCACCTTCTGATCTAGCGCCGACAACCTACTGGGTTTTTTTTCCCTAATTTATTTATTTTGTTTATATACTCACCCACAAGCCCTAGCCCAGAAGTATTATTTATTTATTTTTTATTTTTTTAAATCACGGCTATTACACCTGGGCATTTATAGTTCATGATGAGGTAATCAGCAAAATCATTTCAAGAAATAAGTCTCCTGAGTGTGACATATATTTCATCTTATTCTTTCATATGTCTAGCCTTATTTGTGCTTTTTTGGGTTTGATTTAGCTACATATGTGTTTCAGGCCAATACCTTAGTCCAGCCTCAATGTGGTTTTGGGAGCCCATTGGAGGTGTATAGTTTTTGAAGTGAATGGTGACTCGTGAACATTTAATAATGAACATTTGATAGTGAACAGTAAACATATGTTACACGGTGAATATATATTTTTTGCAACATATTTTTTTCGTTGCATATATTCATTATTATTGTAATCATTCAATGATTCACTATGTATGCACACAAAATGGGCACGAAAGTAAAACTAGTAAAATAAATATAGAAGAATCATGTTTCTCAAAGTTTAGCATAATACATCAACATATATGATGTGCATCATATAATGTGTGACGGTGAACAATAAAAAAATTATTATTATTTCGCATAAAATCTAGAAAAAATTATTTTTAATTATTAAAATGTAAAAGACGAAGTACAATAATAGATGAAATCACACTTTTTAATGATCAATATACACGCTATATTAAATATACTACATAATTACACATTTTCATATTTGTCAGATAATTAATTATGTATAATAAACAAATTGAAAAAGAAAATAAAATGATTGGTCCAGAATCATTCTCAATTTGTCCACAACTAAAGTGTTCGCAATGGATCTCTCCCCTATTAAATAAAATTCGACACCATTTTGTACCTAATAAAACGTTGTCAATATAGAAGCATTATATTTGGTACAAAGTGTAAACTACGTTGCAGATAAAAGTAGTTTATGTCTAAATTATATAGCGCTTTTGATCTAAAAGTGTCGTATCATATATGTTTTCATACGATATTTTTAGGTAAAAAGTGACGCGTAACGCTAGGTTTCAGATGAAGATGTATGCGACCTTCAACTTTATATGAAGAGAAGAAGAAGACGGAAGAAAAGTGAATTCTCCAAAAATTTCATTTTATTTTTTTTGTAAGGTGAAAAGTGGGAAAACATGAAAAAAAAGTTAAAATACTCTTTATTTTGATATTTTTTTTTCGTTTTGCATCTAATTTTTGCCCCCAATTTTCACTCAATTAAACAAAAGATTACTTTTTATTTTCCGTCAAATTTCCTTTTCCCACAAATATCTCCTAAACCATACAATATTGTACTTCATTTGTCCTGATATAATAGTCATTTGATTTTAAATCGAGTAGATTAAAAGAATGTTTATACTAGAAGTTGAGCAAATTTAATAGGTATGTGGTTAATATTTTTTTATTTTATACAAAAAGTGAAATTGATAGATTATTAATGATGATGAATGATTTTATTTATTTATCTTTAATAGGTATGTGGTTAATATTTTTTTATTTTATACAAAAAGTGAAATTGATAGATTATTAATGATGATGAATGATTTTATTTATTTATTCTGATAATGAAGTTGGTAATATTCAATGTTTTAAGATAATTTTTGTTACTAAATATATATTAAAAAATGTAAATAATAAATAAAAATAGACAAATGAATTTAATTAAATAATAAAGTGAAAGAGGACAAATGGAGTAAATGTTATTCATTATTTGATATCTTCCAATTCTCTAATCATTTAGGAAAAAAAAGAGAACAATGGAATCAACTGTATACTTGCTACTCCCTCCGTTCTCTAATATATGTCGTTTAAGGTAGATTTGAATAGATTAAGACGAAGTTAATATTAGCGGTTGAACAAATTTAATGAGTGGGTGGTTGGTGTTTTTTTTAAAAAATTCGTGCAAAAAGTAAAATTGATAGATTATTACTGGTGATGAATGATTTTGTTATTGATTATGATAAAGAAGTGATTAATGTTTGACGTTTTAAGGTAGTTGTTGATATTAAATACGCATTGAAAATTATTAAGTGACAAGTAAAAGTGGACAAAAAAAATCGATTAAGTGACATATAAAAAAGGACAGAGGAAGTATGTGGTAATGGTCTAGCCACGATTACAGAAGTAACAGATAGTTATTGTGCTGCAATTGTGGGGTCAGACAAATTGGACAGCATTAATATCTGCCTTATTCATCTGACCTGAGTCTCTATACCAAACACAATAATGATGATGTGAGTGATGACATAGTTGGTCGTTGGGACAGTTCCGATAGCCACATTAGTGAGAGTCATATGATTTCTGTCTAATCGAAGATGGATTTGTGTCGTTGTAGATTTTGTCATGCCAACTCAGCATTTTTTTTTACAAATTTTTCACCCATATTGAATCAAAATTTTCATAAACCTTATTAAATAGAAAACAATAATTCAAATAATTTTCATAAACAGTGTTTTTAAACTTAAAGCGCTTATATGGTAAGCTTATTTAATTCAAAAGAATCTAGAGTACATACAACACGTATTATTTTAAATTATTATATAAAGTTCAGCCCAATAACAATATATGATGCTTTTAATTTAAAAGCGTTGTATAAATATTCAAAATATATTAGGCGATATTTTCTAAAAGCACCTTATAAAATTTTAATAGACAATATATGATGCTTTGAAATTAAAAACACTGTATATTGTTAATCCACAAACCGTTTCATGCGGTGTTGTGTCAGAGAGTCACAAACCACACTTCACATTAGCTTAAAGCGATTCGTGACCTGACACAAATTTTTTTACAAATCTTCAACGGAGATGCAGATGTTTACGATGATACGGTTTGTTGTTGGGATAGTTCATATATTGATTACAAATTCACGACATAAGATTCTTGTGTGAGTATAACAAATGTCTTTCAATATGTAAGAGCATTTCTATTGAAGTTTTTTTATAAGGTTTGACTCTGTTTCAATTCATAATTTATACAATATTACAATATTACTGAATTGAAGTTACGAAACGTGTATGTAAACTTAACATTTTCTCAAACTTTATCTACATAAAAAAATTGCTCATATTTAAGCTAACAAATAGCTCATATTAAGTTACCAGTTTTTCTTGAAAAAATCATGAAATGTAAAATACATTGTAAAATTATATTTTATAACATTATATCTCAGGCCCAGGCTCATACATTTATTATAAATTAAAGTTATATTTCAGGTTTTCTTTATTCAATCTTCAATGGAAAGCTTCACCAAATCTGAAAAAAAAGAACAAAAATTTCAACCGGTAAAATTATTGTATATCATCACATAATTTAAAAACATAGATTAATTTCAGTTTCAGTTTTGTTTATACTTCTTGTTTGAGATTCATTGGTTTCAATATTTGATCTCACATCTATATTTTACATATACAAAATAAGGTGTCAAGACTCAAGAGAAGAGAAACACTATTAAACGTACAAACAATATTCAGCATCCAAATTGAAATATTAGACTCTGTAGCTATACAAACTACAAAAAAAAATAATGTTAGGGGAGAAAATTTTAAATGTATAGAAGGAGATAGTGTTAAAGCTTGCTCGCTCGTACAACAAAAATAGTGTTTACTACATATCTACAAAATAAAATTGAAGAAATAAATATTTAAAACTGATCACTTTAATGATGGAATTTTTTTTGTTGAATTTAGGGACAAAGCAGAATGAAGTAGATACGGTTGCGGGCTTGCAGCGCGGCTGTGGCGGCGATGCTACGGTTGCGCGGCTATGCTTGTGAGGCTGCGACTGTGGTCTGTGAGCGAGGAAATTGAGGAGAGTGAATTGTGAGAGGATAGTGAAGTCTCGTTTGTCTGTTTGTGAAGGAGAAATGAAGAGAAAAAAAATCTATTTATGTGCTGGATGTTAGGATTTTTTGTGGGCTTGTGCTATACATAATTTAAAAAATGAGTTCAATAGGGTTAGTAAAAATTAAACATAGTAATATATATGTATATTTGTTTGGTTAAATCGGCTAAATTAGTTAACAAATCAAAAAAATCTTAAATTAAACCTTATTCTTTTTTACAAATGAATATAAAATTATTTTCTAAAAAAGTATCAAAATAATTATATAAGTGATTTTAAAAATTGAAAAAGAAAGAATGCGAGACACATGTGGTGTACACGTGTCAAAAAAGTGCACTTTTTGCTGAATTATTGTACTCGCACCCTCTTCAAATTGTGATACATATCCTTCCCCACTTATCTCACTATTCTTTGTCCCACCTCTTCATCCATTAGATGGATGATCAAATGAATGGAGATTAATTATCAATTCTCACATTTGGTGTAGTGCTACCTTAAATCACACTCTTTAAAAGTAAAAATATGAAATATGATACTACTAATAATAAACTCGTACGTAAATAGGGCATTACTTTAAAAAGATAATCACTCATGAGGTACAACAAAGACACATTAATATCTATCACGTGCTCTCACTCTAGAGTTATTCTGGGGTGGATATAATTCATCAGGTGGCCGTAGACACCGTTAATCACAAACTGTCGCGTGTCACATTGAAAAATTAAAGTGACACATGACGACGAGTCACTATTAATTTTTTTTGAATTTATTTTGATTTATCAGCACAATACGTGCCACCTTATGATTATGATTGACCTTCTCGAGGGATACGTGGTGGACGAAGAATGACTCCTCAGTGGGAGGCAAGCAGAGCTGAGTTGCACTTGCCACCCATTGCTTTGATATCATGGATCAACTTTTCAAGGTTGTTGTAAGCGGATCCACCTGCGTCGATGCTAGCGCGGACCAAGCCACTCAGTCGAGCCACATTCTGCCCGATGTCATCTTTCCTCTTCTCCATAAGCTCCCTCACCGCCCTCTCAATGGCCACCCGATCATACACGACCTCACTCATTTCGATCCCGACTCCCCATTCTTGGCTCACGAAGCGAGTGATGAGGAACTGGTCGATGTGCTGAGGCCACCCGATGGACGGGACGCCCGCCACGATGGCCTCGATGGTCGAGTTCCAGCCGCAGTGCGACAGAAATCCCCCTACAGCTGGGTGCGCCAACACCTCCTCCTGCGGACACCACTCCACGATCATGCCTCGGCTCTCCTTGCCTGTTTCCTCCTTTATCTTCGACACATCGAAGCCGGCTTGGCCTGTCAATAGATCAGTGCGGATCACCCACAGGAAGGGGCTCCCGCTGTTCATCAAACCATGCCAGAACTCCAATGCCTGTGCAAAGATAGTTGGAACTTAAAATCGGATTTCATGCTAATGAGCTCTACACATGAAAAATTTACCTAGTGTACCTCTTGAGGGGCCATGTTGTTGACACTCCCAAAACTGACATACAAAACCGACTTGGAGGGTTTGGAGTGGAGCCATTGGATGCAGGTGTTATCGCCCTCACGGAGACCGCCCTGGGCAAAAGACTTTTTCTTCACCCGATTGCTACCCGTGCTGTGAAAAGGGCCGACAGCGTAGACCTCCCGGCACACGGTGCCGAGCTGGCGGATGGCTTCGGGCTCAAGCACAGGACTGGTGTTCACAATGAAACTGTCAGCCTCCTGTTTCATGACAGTCCACATAGCAACGAAAAATTTGACAAACGCCTCATCAGCCACTCGCAGATAGTCGGGTAGATCACGCCGTCTGATTAGGGTCTCAAATCCTGGAATGCACTTCACCAGCTCGTCCATGTCCGGGCTTTCTGCAGCCAAAAAGTCGACCGACTCATACGTGTAAAAAACAAGAAGTAGATGAAGAAGAGAACTAATTAACCTTGTTTGAAGGGAATGATTCCATTATCAAGGAGCTTGGGAATGTTGCAGCTAAGCCAGGAGAATATAGCGCAGGAGGCCTCGAAGAGGATCCCGGGAATACCAAACTCTGCAGCCACAGTAACTGCAAAATACATGCCGATGTCGGCCACCACGCAGGTCGGCGGTGGCAGGCTTGGATCCTTGAATAAGGAGTCAAGAGCCTCACGAAACAACGGCCTGGTGACGTTGAAGCTGATTTCAGTCAAGTCAGCGTTCATGGAGCCGCCGGCGCGCACGGGGCGGGAAGGCGGAAGGCCGTCCTGCAAGGCGATGATGCGGATGGCGGGGGCTGATGATTCGGCGAGGTGGAGTAGGGAGTTGTAGTTGTTCTGGGAGCTGACAAAGGTGACGTGAATTTGGGCGTCGGCTAGGATTTGGGCCAAGGTGAAGAGGGGTTTGACATGACCCTGTAGTGGAAATGGCAAGAAGACTACATGAGGGCCCGCCGCCATGGGAGAACCATTTTCGTGATCGGCCATTGTTGTCATTCCTGAAACTGGATTGCTTGGTTGGTTAGAGAAGGAGGCTTGCTTGGTTGCCACTGTCACGTCTCCTGGTTCGGTTGCATAAGCATATATATATAGCGAAGCTCTAGCAGTTCAAATCTTGGTAAATACGGACAGTAGTGCAGTAGCACGTTTTGGCCTTGTCGGTAATTTCCCGTTTCAACGGATGATCAACCACCACGTGGGCTAGTACGGCATATGAGTGCCAGGGAGCAGGTTTTCGATAGATACGCTCAAAGGACTGCGGATTAAACATAAAAATCACATGAGATTGCTGGATTCCATTGGGATTGTTGGATTCTATCCGGAACATAATCGAAAATCCATATAAAGTAATTTTTCTATCTGAATCACAAATAATTTGTGTGGTTACAAGATATAAGGTCACACTTTATATAAGTTGATTAAGAAGTCGGGCAAAACAATATAATTGTGCTTCTATCTTTTTCATTTTAAGATTTTATGATGTTTATAGCATAGTTTTAAATACAACAAAATCTAAAAAACAAAGAAATCTACATCATAAACCCTAAAATCCAAAAACTCTAAACCTTAAGGATATGAAACCCCTAGAAAATCCTAAACCCACAAAACCCTAAAATTTGAAAATTCTAAAACTCTAAAACCCTATAAGCCTAATATTCTAGCATGCTAGAACTCTAAAACCTTTAAAACGAAAAAAAAACTAACAAAACTATGTAATTTGATCCGATTCGTTACCTAAGGGATATGAGATGTCACCTCATATCCCATTTTCCCATAATTTGTTGGTAAGTATCAAATAACTGAATTACAGGCAGGTATCATAAATATAATGTTTTACGCATTTCAACCGGGATTCCTTATCAAAATTTAGAATGGAGTAATTTTGAGGGGTTGTAATATTATTAGTGTGGTAAGACGGTTACTTTAGTGGAATTATTTAATCTCTTTTCCTCATCATCATTTTTCGATTAAGATTTTAAACAATCAAGTCATTAGCCAAATAAATTAGATTGAATAATATTATTAAAATCAAAATCACCTGTTTTATACCAAAATCACTCGTTATATTTTGAGTGATCATAAACTTATTTAGCATGATGAGATCTTATTCGGGCTCAAATTGATAGTTTTTTTTATTGATTTTTAACACAATAATATTCTCCACTTCAACATACATAACATTCCAATTTCGACATAATTTTTCATGTGCACCTTGAGCATCGAAAATGATAATTTTTCATGTGCACCTTGAGCATCGAAAATGATAATTTTTCATGTGCACCTTGAGCATCGATAATGACATCATTTTGAGACATTTCGACACAAAATTTCGATTCAAAAAATTTAAATAAAAATAATAAATTTAACAAATTTTATTTTTTATATTCACTAGCTATACATTTTTACTCACTAGATTTTGATAAATATTCATTAATTTTACACTATATTCATCACAAAAGCATTAATATTCATCTAATAAGCATGAATGTTAATCAAATAATTTATTATATTTATTTCATCAATAAATACAGAAAAAAGCATAAAAACATAAATATTCACAAGATAAATTGTTATGTTCACCAGATGAAAAGAATATTCATTTGATGTATATCGATGTTCATCATTTGGATGTTGTATTCATCAAATGAATAGTTATATTCATTGAATGTATAACTGTGTTCATGAGATAAAAACAAATTCAACAAATGAAAATGAGCTATAATGGACAGAGAAGAGTTGAAAGTCAACAAATCCACTCTGAAGATCACATCGAGCATTTCAAACATGATTAAATCAGAGTGAGTTGAATTGAAGAAGTCAGACAACATCAAATTGGAGTGACTTGAATTCCCTTTGAGGATCATTACCTGCACTGAGGGAAAACAAGGGTCAAATTTTCTACCGGATTTGTTCGCAAATGAAATTGGCATATGATTTGCTTTTATTTTTGTATAAAAACTTTTCAAAGTCTCTGTTTTTGAGCAACCAAACAACAAAAAAAGCACACTTGAACTAAAACAAAAATGATAATCTTGAATTTTTTTTGACTTTTCATCTTTTTCATCTCTTCTCTTAATATCATGAGCTCTACAAAAAACATAAGAACTATCTAAGGAGAGCACCCATATTTTCATCCAGCTGGCGGCATTCAAAAAGTATCTTGGATACCGTATGTCAAATAGTTTGACAGTTTCAAGCCAATACTCTTTTATGATCATTGAAATTATGCTACTAAAAAGAACAATTTTTCAACATAAATGCCTTGGCCAGAAACTGATCATATGATTTCATGTCAATTTCCGATCCATTTCCAGTGAATTATTGGTTAAATTTAATGTTATAATGAAAATAATAAGTGACATAGAGTTTGCAAGAAATTGGTCGGAAAATGTCATCACATTTGAAACAATTTCCATCCACTTTTGGCCGATATATATTTTTGCGAATTTTTTTTCAATATAATTAAGTTTTGGCACAAAACATGCCGGAAGATGAAAGAAGAAACGGGTGATTTTCGGTCATTTTCAGCTAGTTTTTGACCAACTTAATAATTAATAGTTGTGATTGGAACCCACCAGAGATTGATCGGAAACTGATTGGGAAGTCAAAATTGAAACAGGCATACATCTCTTTTTTTCTTCTTTATCCATCCTCCTTCTCTTTTCCAAACCTCCGCCGGCAAAGACAAACCCCTACTGCGCACCCAGCACTTTCTCACCCCACCGAACTTCTTCCAGCCACCACCTCCTCCCCCTTAAAACTCTCGCTTCTAAGGCTATTTTTGAGGTTTTGAAACCGAACTTGATTCAAAACCTCAAAAATTAAATTCTAATGTTGTTAGAGTTGATTTCAGGTCAAACTTAGAATTTAAACTACACAAACATACTTCTTAGGCTATTTTTGAGGTTTTCAAACCAAATTTGATTTAGAACATCAGATTCTAATATTGTTAGAGTTAATTTTAGGCCAAATTAGATTTAAACTACATAATATGCTTCTTACTCTGTTTTTAAGGTTTTGAAACTGAATTTGGTTCAAAATCTCAAAAACTAAGCTCTAATGTTCTTAGAGTTTATGTCATGTCAAACTTATTTAAACAACACAAAAATGCATCTTAGATTATTTTTGAGGTTTTCTAACCAATTGGTTAGAAAACCTCAAAAATAATTGTGTTGATTTTAGGACAAACTTAGGATTTAAGCTACACAAACATGCTTCTTAGGCTTTTTTTAAGTTTTGAAGTTGAACTTGGTTCAAAACCTTGAAACCAAGTTTTAATATATTATAGTTAATTTAAGGTCAAGCTTAGGATTTAAAACTCCAAAAATCAAATTTGTATAAAGGATTTTTGGATTATTTTTTACTCAATATTGTTTCCTTCTTAATAATACATAGATTTGGATATAAAAATTTCCATCAGAAAGATGGAAGACCCCTTTTCGTTTCACTACCATCCGCAGTGAAGGAAGTGAGGATCTAGGGTGATGTCTTCGACGAATCACCTAGCATCTACCCACTATGTGCTCTAGGCACTCAGGTCTTTCAGTTTCGAGAAATGGCTGGGGTTGGAGGATTCCAGAGGTCCTCTACTGCATCATTCACATAGTAAATTTCCCAAACTGCCGTCGATGATTCATACTAAAAGGATTGCATCGCCAAAGAGGCCAGCACAACTAGAGCCAAGGCGAAGACAGTTAAACTCATTACACTTGTGATGTGTATAAATTATAGTTTAAAAATTATTATTAGTTAAATTATTTGACATATGAAAAATTGTGGGTTGTTAAAAAAGTAAAATCACAACGTTTCTGTTGTGATTTGGCAATATTGTTGTACTGGATCTTAATCTTTTAATATTTATCGTAGAATGGCTGTTTCTGCCCAATTCTATTTATTAAATGTTTAATTGAAATTATATTGGTAAGACTTACGTATATTTTATGAGTTTCAGTGGAGAGTAATTATGGACATTTTCTTTTTTTTTGTTTAAAACTTTAATGTTAATAATTTTTTTTAAGGATTAGGAAAAAATTGGACCAAAAAAACAGTTTTTTTTTTTCATTTTTTTGATGTTTATGACATAATACTAAATACTTTAAAACTTTAAAATCTTAAAAAATTAAACTTTAAATATTAAATCTCAATAAACATTTAAACCCTAAAAATTTTAAGGGTGTGTTTGGTTTAGAAAAATTTGGTGGAAAGCAAAATTTGTGGAAAATGAGAAGGAAATGGAATTCGCATTTCATCTAATTTACCTTTGTTTGGTTTGTTCTGAAAAATGTCAAGGAAAATAATAAAGATTTCATTTCATTTTCCATTATCATGGAAAATTTTATGGAAAATGTATAAGAAAGCATTGTATCATCTTTGTATCTTCAACTTCAACCTCGTCGGATACATTGAGATTGATTGGATACATTGAACTTAATAGAAGAATCTTGTCGGATACATTATATTGAACTTGATCAGATTTATTGAATTTGATATGAGTCATTATTCATTTCACATTCATTGAACTTGATTGTATCATATTTGTAGACTAGGGGTGCGTTTGGTTTTGAGAAAATTTGAGAGAAATTATAATTTGGTAGAAAATGAATTCCTCATGGAATCCATCTTATTTTCCTTTATTTGGCTAGAGATGGAAAATTCATAGAAAAATAGTAAAACACTCTTTGTTTTGTTAAAACATTTCAACTAATTTTTCCATTCTTACTTTCTCTAAACCAAACAATGAATTCCTTTCAATTTTTCTTGCCATTGAATTTTTCCTAAACCAAACACACCCTAAGAGTTAGAATCACATTTTTCACCAAATTTTTTATATAATTTTCTTTCATTCATATTTTCCATATAAACCAAACATTAAATTTTATCAATTTCTACCAAATTTTCTCTAAATCAAACATAGCCTAAAACTTTATAGTTCTAACATTCTATAAGACTGGAATTTCTGAAGTTAAATTAGACAGAATCGTATTTTCATGCAATAAATCCAAATTGTTTATGACAAAAAAAAAAAAAAAAACTTAACAGTTGAATCTAAACTTAAAAAATTCATTAACTTCCGACTGCAACTGGACCCTCCATACTTAAACTTAGAATGAGTGGTTGGAGTTAGGGGTGTACGAAATTCGGTCCGGACCGCAGGATTTCGGTGCGGTCTTCGGTCCATCAGATTTTGAGATTTCGATTTTTGGTCCGATCCGGTTCAAACTCAAAATATTTTGATCCGGACCGGAATGAACTGATTTATTAATTTTTCAGTAAAAACTTTTATTTTTATTATAATACTTATATACATCTTATTTAATATAAAAATAAAATTATTTAAATTCACAATTTAATTAAAATTAATTAATTTTTTTTATTAATCCGGTCCGGTCCAAACTTGAAATTTTCTGATCCGGTCCGATCCAGAGCAATTCAAATCCGATTTTTGATCCATAACATATTTTAATTTCAATTCCGGTCCGATCCGTTTTTGAACCGATAAACACCCCTATTAGTTGGAGCATTGATGATTGGATAGTCGACAACCGTCCACATCGCCGAAGGCATGGCCAATCCGGATGATGAGGAGGTAGCTGGGATATGTGGCCTGGAACAGTTCTACGAATTCAGATCTCACTCTCCAATGATTCTTTAAAGATGTGTTATTCAATATTTTTTCTATCATTTTTTACATATCATTTAACTAAATTTATTTATTTATTTTTATATGTCATTTAATAATTTTTAATGCGTAATTAATATCAACAAATACCTTAAAACGTTAAACATTAATCAACTTATTTGTCATAATCAATACAAAAATCATTTCTCACCAATAATAATCTATCAATTTACTTTATGCATGAATTTTTTTTTAAAATTTCAACCGTCTATTCATTTAATTTGTCCAACCATTGATATTAACTTCACCTTAATCTACTCAAATCAACTTTAAACAACATGTATAAGAGGACGGAGGAAGTAGTTTTGTTCGATTTTTATTATATTATTTTCATTTTAGTCAAAATTTGTTATTAAAAATTCACAATGTTGATGTATTAAGAAACTCGTAATACATAAATCTTTCACATCTTAAATAATATTATTCATGATCAATATATTTAAATCCAGTACGATTCGTGTATAATTATTAATTTAAATACAATTCGGGAAATATATTTAAATTCTTTGAAGTTTAAGTTGACCACACAAATACATCCGTTAAAGCTGAATAAGATATAAAAATAAAAAATATAATATTCTTTAAGCTTAATTTGGAGTATAAAATTTTTTTAAGCTGACTGAGGGTGCAAAAATAACAAATATAATATTTTTAGACTTAATTAGGGGTATAAAAATTAAAAACGTATTATTTTTACACTAAAATAAAAACAGTTTGGTCTGAACCTAGGTGGACAGCTGTCTCCGCTGTCCACTCAGTGCAACCGCCACTGGTTGCATAGTGTATATAGATAAAAAAAATTAAAAAAATGATAAAAATAAAAAAAAATCCACCACAAGACATTAAAAAAATTCAAAAAAAATGAAATTTATTCCTAAAAACTAAATATAGTTATGCACTATTAGTTATTGAATTATATAATATAAATGATGAATACACATGTCTAACTAATGAATTTATATATATCAAGTAAATGTGTTTGAAGACGAATAAAAATCCAAATATATAATTATTAGGGAAAACAGGTAAGGGATCAAATTAAATTACATAGTTTTTTTTTTTCGTTTTAGAGGTTTTATAGTTCTAGCATGTTAGGATATTAGGATTATAGTGTTCTAGAGTTTTAGAATTTTCAAAATTTAAGGTTTTTTGGGTTCAGGGTTTTTTAGGGATTTTATATCCTTAGGGTTTTTGTATTTTAGAGTTTATGGTTTAGAGTTTTCGGTTTTTTAGGTTTTGTTGTATTTAGAACTATACTATAAACATCTTAAAAACATACAATGAAAAAAAAAATACAAACTTATGTTGTTTGGCCCGATCTCAACCTAACTTATATAAGGTGTCACATTATATCCGACAACCACTAATTATTAATAGGGAAAAACATCAAAAGGGGCTCTGAATTATCACCCTCTATCCAATTACGGTCCGAACTACCGTGTTTTCAAATAAGGTGTAAAATCCGTCAATTTTGACAGACAATCCAACTCCGTTAATAGACTGTTTACTCCGTTAACATCCCGCCTAACTCTGTTAATGAACATCAAATAATCCAACCCGACGTCCCACGTCAAATTGGAAACTAACTGCCTTTCTTTCAAACGTTCTTCCCCAAATCAAAAATCTTAATCTGAGGCCGACCACTCGCTTCATCACTCCCATTCCAAATCATACGACACGATCCTCCTCCGAGCCTCCCCGTCTCGCTCCATCACCATCCCTGTTCTCTACCTCCTCCTCCTCTTCTTCACCACCCCATCCGTCAGATCTGATCCATGCAACACCCAATCAAATGGAATTAGCCTCATGCCCGATCCGCTACTTTAAGATTGATTTGATTTGCGGCTCGAAACGGCGGGCAGTAGCATTCAGGCTTCTCAAATTCCCTCAAAATCTCTAGAATCAAGACCATATCTCGAGCCCTCACCATAATGTTCAGAGTCCAGCTCAGTGCCTCCATGTTGTTTCTTTTATCCTCGCTCTCGTCAATGACAATCGCTACTATCTCTACGGCTCCGAACCCAACTCCACCGGCATATCCAATTCCCCGAAACCGAACTCCACCACTCTCTCAATACTAACTAAGTCTGTTGTCATCCACCTCGACCACCCTTTATCATCCTTTCCATCAATTTCGACAATCAATTGTCTCCCACTGATCTGGTCACTCAATTTTTTGTGATCTGAAATCCTAAAATTTGGAGATTTGGTGTTTGTCGTTTAACTGCAGATGATCCATTTCTCATCCTCATATTGTAATTATCGGTTATTTCTGGTGCGGAGTTGGGTGTATTTGGTGTCCATTCACGTAATTAAATAGAGCGTTAATGGAGTGAACAGTATGTTAACGAAGTTGGATTGTCTATCAATTTTGACGGACTTTGCACCATATTTGAAAAACTTAGTAGTTCGGACCGTAATTCGGTAGAGGGTGATAGTTCAGAGTCAATTTTGAAGTTTTTTTCCTGATTAATATTATTATTCATCATATGAGTATGTTATTGTGAAAATGTATGAATAATTAATAAAAATCAAACATGTTTATATTAATATGATTATTCATCATATGAGTATGCCTGTTCAACTGATGATTATAATTTTTAAGTTGGTGAATATAGTTGCTCAAACTTGTAGAACGTTATGCACATGTTCAACACGAATGTATTTGCTCATTTTGTGAATAGCACATTTGAAAACTTTTATTTAAATATGTCAGTCAATCTTCAAAGCATGAGACATGAATCTGCAACAAATGAAATGCATACTCTTACTAGTTATTTTAGTTACATTTGACTTAATCTCAGAAATGTGTATTATGTCAAATTATAAACTAACTTAATTATATATTCATTGTGATTCAAAATCTATATTTGTAAATCATGGTTCAACAATCTAATATGAATCGCATTATCTTCTCTTCGTTAGGCAATGTGGGACCTTGCACTAAGTGCTCTTACTTCCTCACTTGGAAAAATGGCACATGCTCCCTTAATCCATTACTTCGTCATGCCTTCTCTTAGCATTTGTCTGGATGAAGAAGAAACAAGTGGATCAGATTGATTCACTCTACTTCTAGGTGGTGGATGTGATGGGGTGTATGTTTGATTTTGCTGTATTTTTGAAAGAGATGGGAGAAATTATTTGGCTCTGATACCATGTGCCAGATTGGTGAAATGATGATTTTCATAGAGTTATAGACACAAGTATATTCATCTAATACTTACAAAGCCAACATAGTTAGTAACCTAATAAATATCCCTTTTTCCGGCGGTAATTTCCTAATCTTCCTTTTTTTTAAAAAAATTGATTTAAATTCCACAGCCCAATCTAATGGTCGACCAAAGTACATTAAGATTGGTTGCCTCTGTTGGGATTATAATCCGAATCATCTGAAAATCACCTGATTGAGCTTTTATCATGTACTAGTCTTTCTTGCAAGGTCACCATGTATGATGATGGGAGGTCCTGCCTTAGTGGTAGCTATGACTACAATCGGCCCACGTTTACTGACATCAATGACCCACGTCTCAAGAGCTACACCATTCCTTATAAGTTTGCTGCAAAATATCGGTACCAAATATTTCAACAACTTTGTCAAGCTCAAATTTTTGGCCTCACCTTCCTTAAAAGGATGTAGAGTGTCCTCATTATCTTGAAACAGAAGATTGGGTGGCTCCTTCCTTGTCTATCGTTTCCCGTTTGGAAATGAAAAGAGCTAATGTTAACACTTTTTCCACAAATAATGGTAAACGTGACTGCGCAAATTTTTGTGTGCTCCGGGAGCACCTGCTCCCATTTGCGATGTCTTTTTGAATTTGTTCAAAATGACGTTGTTTTACTTGTTAGGCATTTTTTAATTTCATTTGTTGCGTTCGGCCAGTAATAAATGATGAATATAGCAGCACAACTGAAGAATATAGCTGCATTGCTGATGAATATTAAAGCATTACTTATGAATATAGCGACAAAGTTGATGAATATAGAAGCACAAGTGATGATGAAATAGATGCACAACTGATGAATATAGTAACACAGCTAATGAATTTTCATCAGTTGACATGTTTTATTCATCAGTTGTCTGCTATATTCATCAGTTGTGCTTTACATATTAATGAGGTTTTTTTATAAACTGATGAATATAGCAACATAGCTAATGAATATAGCAGCATAGTTGATAAATATAGCACGACAGCTGATGGATATTAAAGCACAGCTAATGAATATTCATTAGTTGACCTGTTTTATTCGTCAGCTGGCTGCTATATTCATCAGTTGTTCTTTCATATTAATTAGGTGTTTTTTTGTTAACTGATGAGTATAGAAGCACAACCGATGAATATTCATTATGTCAGTTGATGAATATAGTAGCATAGTTAATGAATATAGTAGCATAGCTAATGAATATTCATCAGTTGACATGTTTTATTCATCAGTTGTGCTGCTATATTCAACAACTATGCTGCTATATTCATCAGTTGTGCTGCTACATTTCATCAGCTGTGCTTTACATATTAATTAGGTGTTTCTTGGTTAACTGACGATTATAGCAGCACAACTGATGAATATAGCAGTACACCTTATGAATATAACATATTAATTGATGAATATTAAAGCAGAGCTGATGATTATTCTTTAGTTTACTTATTTTATTCATCAGTTGTGTGCTATATGCATCAGCTGTGCTTTAATATTCATCAGCTGTTCTTTTATATTAATTAGTTGTTTTTTGTTAACTAATAAGTATAGGAGCGCAACCGATGAATATTAATTAGGTCAGCTGATGAATATAGCAGAACAACTGATTAATATAGTAGTACAACTGATGAATATTCATTAGTTGACTTGTTTTATTCATCACCTGTGCTGCTACATTTCATCAGTTGTGTTTTACATATTAATTAGGTGTTTTTAGTTAATTGATGAATATAGCAGTACAGTTGATGAATATAGAAGCACATGTGATGAATATAGAACAACAACTGATGAATATGGCAGCACAGACGATGAGTATAGAAGGAACGCTGATGAATATTCATCAATTGAACATGTTGTACTCATCAGATGTGCTGCAATATTCATCAACTGTGGTTACATATTAATTATGTGTTTTAGGTAAATTTTATGAATACAGAATCCTGACTGATGAATATAGATTGTAGCAACACAAATGTTGAATATAGAAGTACGACTGATTAATATAGAAGCACATGTGATGAATATAGCAGCAACACTGTTGAATATAGCAGCACGAGCGATGAATATAGAAGCACAGCTGATGAATATTCATCAGTTGACCATGTTGTATTCATCGATGTGCTGCAATATTCATCACTTGTGCTTTTATATTCATCAGATGTGCTTACATATTAATGATGTGTTTTTGGTTAATTTGATGAATACAAAATCCTAACTGATGAATATAAATCACAACTGATGAATATAACAGGACAACAGATGAATATAGATCACAATTGATGAATATAGCAGCACATCCGATGAATATATTCTCCTTTTATTTATGATTAGACAACAATACATGTTTCATAAAAACATTACATATTGTCATCAATCATCATTGGAAACAACAAAAAATTCATTTTTCTTTATCCTCTGCAGTACTTGTAATTGCGCTCTCTGCATCATGAGGCTCATTTTGTGGGTACTCAATTTCATTATTAGATATGTCGAACAGGTTGATCAAGAACTTTTGTTGTTGTTCTTTGTATTTGAAAGTTATAACATGATCATAACTCAATCTGATATATATTGAGAACCTTGGCCAACGTTCAGTTAAAAATATTTGGCCATTAGTCCTGGTGACGGACACAATCCATAAGCTTTTATTGGGTAGTTGAAGAGTGACCATATCAGGTAGTCCTAAGCCATGTAATGATGTGAAGCGAGAAGGCACTTCCTGCAAAAAATAATTTTTGGACTTGGTAAGAAAATGTAGAACAATATATATTTTTGATGAAAATAAATAGTTTATAATTTCAAAATTTTCAAATGTAGATCTAGCCCTTGTTTCATCCAATATGATCTTGTAGAACATCACTGTAGCGTCTTTAGTTTTTGGTGGAGGTTGAGTGGTTTTACAAAGTAGAGAGAGTAGTATAGGTAAGATTAAAATTATTTTTTTAAGAATTTTTTGATAAGATTTTTACATTTTTTATGTTGTTGATTGTGACAACTCTTTACGTAGGGTAGCTGGTCTAGTAAATAGATGTTTGATTTTAATGAGTATTTATGTAGGGTAGGTAGGTAGTCAGTAGTCTATATAATAAGTATTTTAATTAGTAGTATATTCATCAGCTGTGCTGCAATATTCATCAGTAGTGCTGTTTTATTCATCAGTAGTGCTTACATATTAATTATGTAGTTTTTGGCTAATTTTAATGAATACAAAATTCTAACTGATGAATATAGAAGCACATCTGATGAATATAGCAGCACAGCTGATGAATATACAAAACTGGTGAATCTAGAAACAAAACTGATGAATATTCATCAGTTGACCTGTTTTATTCATAAGTTGTGCTGCCATATTCTTTAGCTGTCCTGCCATATTCATCGGCTGTGCTGCTACATTTCATCAACTTTGCTTTTAATGTTATATAGGTTTTTTTGGTTAACTGATGAATATAGCAGCACAGCTGATGAATATTCATTATGTGAGCTGAGGAATAGTTTTAAAGCATAGCTGATGAATATTAAAGCACAGCTGATAAATATTTTTAAAGCACAGCTTATGAATATTCATTATGTCAGCTAACGAATATAGAAGTACAATTAATGAATATCAAAGCACAGCTGATGAATATACCAACACACCTGATGAATATAGAAGCACAGCTGATGAATATAGCGGTACCACTGATGAATATAGAAGCACAACTGATGAATATAACAACACAACTGATGAATCTGGCAGCACAGCTGATGAATATAGCAGCACAGCTAATGAATATTTATCAATTGACTTAATTTATTCATGAGTTGTGCTGCTTTATTTCATTAGTTGACCTGTTTTTATTCATGAGCACAGCTGATGAATATATAAGCACAACTTAAGTACATATAAGAACAACTTATGAAAGCTATTTTTTCAATTGAGTGCATATAAACATTTTCATCAAAATACACCAACATTTATCAGAACATTACATAGATTCATCAGAACATTACATTTTTTGCCTTTTTGTTTCAGTTTTTTTTATTTTCTATTGTTTTATCAGCTTCTGCACATTGTATCCTGTGCTCCTTGCATCTTCGCAAAACATCATTTCTGATTGTATTTGATTCATGCTTGATGATCTTTGAACAATACTTGCCTCGAAGCATTTTCATATAATTTCTCTGTAATATAATTATATTTGTTAACATTTTTGATAGAATATTTATTTGTAGAATAAATCAACTTACATTTTTCATTTTCAGTGGATCACCCAGTGGCTTCCAAGTATTTAAAACTCCCTGATATGTCTCCATGTGGATCATAGTAAATAATCCACAATCTTGTGCATTTCGATTTGACCTCCACTTCATTTCAACAATGTAATAATCAAATTCATCAACAAATTTTGCTTTCGGATGATTCATTCTTTTCAACACTTTAGAAAATCCAGTTTTCTGTATAAATATATTTAATTAAAGTAAAAGATATGTCGTGTGATATACTCATCAGATGAATGCAGTACAATATACAATTTATAAGAAAAGCTTACGAGTTTTGGAATTGTTTCTTCATATTTGATCTCTTTTGGAATACCCTTTGGAGTATTATGTTGTCAATTATCTCTCAGGACTTCAGTGTGAAGTTGGGGCATACAATGAAAAATTGCGCATGACGGAATATTGCAAGAAAACCTTAAATAAATTAAAAAATTTGCTCATTAGTATATTTAACCAGAGAGTACATATATTCATAAGGAGCATATTTTAATCAGACACACACTCATATTCATCACAAGATTACATATATTCATCAGAAACACATCGATAATTGATCGGGACAGTACATACATTCATAAAAATACATCAATATGCTCCAGAAGAGTATATATATTCATAAGTAGGAATTATTTGTGTTACATACCTGGGTAACATCACTTAAGTCCATATTGAAAAGGGTAATCTGATTTTCAATTGTTTGAACAAAATCTGCAAGTTTCTTGTCAGCTGCCTTTTTTATTTATAAGTATCTGAATAGTTTATCTGACATAATGAAAAAATTAATTTTTAGTTTTATTTATTAGAACACACATTTTTCATCAATAATTAATATTTTATACTCACATGTGCTTTTGTATTGAAGAAATATCTTTTCGGATACTTGTGTCTTCTATATCTCTCATTTATCTTTAAGTTGATGCAGTATGTATCCACACCCAAGAGTCAATCCATTCTTTGCCCCTTAGTCTACCAAGGTTGAGAAACTCATTTCTGTATCCATCTATTGAAAAATTATCTACAAATAGGGCTTCAATGTTTTACACACACAAAAAAATAAGGAATTTTTTATATTATAATTAAAAATATTTCAGAAGTTTTACATGTAAGCTATATAAATAAATCTTACTCATTTATCTCCAATTTCTCTGAACACATAGTTGCAAATCATTTTCTTTTCCTCATCCAATTTGTCAAGCTGTGTGTTTTTTGTGAAATATGGAGACCTTATTGGATAAGCTGTCAATTCTAGGTTTCTTTGTGGCTGCTTTCTTTTTTTTGGACTTTTTGTTTTCTTTTTGTCTTCATACTCAGATTTTGACATCACACTATAACATTAAATAATAAATGTCATTAAATACTTTCAAATATAAAAATGCAAATATTTTTATTTGATAAATTGATTACACATGTCATTTATCCCTTCTCAATGATTATTTGATCAGCATCTTATTTTTGAATCTTTGCACCCCACGTAATTACATGCATTGCTGATTTCAGCTCACAAATTATCTGTAAACTACTTCCGTATAAAAGAGAACTTATTGTTTATTTTGTGTAATTTGCTCACTGAAATTAAATAAAAAAGAATTAAAACATTACCTAATAATTCGAACATCTTTGTTCTTGTCCAGTTCTTGATCAACAACTCTAAAAAGACAATACATCAACATTTATCAGAAGATCACACAAATTCATCAGGAAAAAATTAACATTTCATCCTATAGGTTGTACCTTTTTTTATTCATTTTATGGTTTTCCTGACTCAGGTCCCCCTTTATATCTATAAAAGTTAAATAATTTTTACTAATATTACATATTAATCAGAAATATAATATTCATCAGGAACATGACAATATTGATTACAAGATGTAAATATGAATGATCATAAATATTAGTACCTTATTATTTGAAGATCTAAATTGTCTGATTTTTTTCATTATGAACTCTGTAAAAATTATATACATGACATTAAATATATATTCATCAAATACTTGATTTATATGTTTAATAGATATTTTTTTTACCTCTCATCTTGTTCTTTTCGAACTTCCACATGTTTGGGTGATTCATGTACTTGTTGAGGAACAATTTCTCTCGATTTTGCTGATGAATTCCTGAAAAAAATGTTTAATAAAATATTATTTATATTGATTCAAAAAATAAAGTTATAATTATGTTAATGAATAAACATTTTGCATAAGAAACAATTCAATATTCATCAGAAATATAATAATATTTATCAGAAACCTAACAATATTCATCAGAAACATAACAATATTCATCAAAAACATAACAATAATCATCAGAAGATGTAAATATGAATGATCATAAATATTAGTATCTTATTATTTGGAGGTATGTACATGATGTTAAAGATGTATTCATCAAATACTTGATAGATGTTCATCATATATGTTTAATAGATATTTTCATCTCTCATCTTGTTCTTTTCAATTTCCACATGTTTTGATGATTCATGTACTTGTTGAGAAACAATGTCTTTCAATTTTGCTGACGAATTCCTGAAAAAAATATTTAATCAAATATTTTTATATTGATTCAAAAAATAAAAATATAATCATGTTAATGAATAAATATTTTGCATAAGAATCAATTCAATATTCATAAGAAACAATTCAATATTCATCATAAATATAATAATATTCATCAGAAATTTAACAATATTCATCTGAAACATAACAATATTCATTAGAAACATCACAATAGTCAACAAAAAATGTAAATATGAAATATCATAAATATGAGTACCTTATTATTTGGAGGTATATACATGATGTTAAAGCTGTATTCATCAAATACTTGATACATGTTTATCATATATGTTTAATAGATTTTTTTACCTCTCATCTTGTTCTTTTTAAGTTTCCAGATCTTTTAATGATTCATCTATCTGTTGAGCTACAATCTCTGAAATATGTTGAATTGTATCCGAAATATTTTCATTATCATCTTCATTTTCATTAAGAGAAGATGAAAATCCAAGGCTGAATTTTAGTAGATCATCTTCAATTTTTTTCCTGCATGAGTTTGAAAACATATCATACTTAATCATTGTTAATTAAAATATCATATATATTAAACAGGTAAAATAATCAGATTAACTTTAAATTTACCTTGTGATTTCCTTTTTGCGATCTTTTAATTCAGGTTTAGTAGCTTTAGCAACTTCAGCTACAATTTGAAATGTTTCTTCAACCATAGGCTGGTCTGATGAAGGTTTTTCATCTTCTGATTTGGTAGTCTTGGATTGTTTTCTGTAATATGCTTCCACCACTTTGTCCAAAGCATTTGTAACATAATAATTGTAGAATTCCTCACTATCATCAAACTCTGGTATTTCACTTGTATTTGATTTTTTATCCTGACTTGAATGTTCGCTGAATGATTGTTCAGCTCTAACCTTGACTTCATTTATCACATCATTTAGCTTGAATTTTTTTATCCTTCATAAATAATATCCCCTAGTTCAAAGAAATTGTCAGCATTTTCATTGTAACTCTTTTAATTTTGCTGACGAATTCCTGAAAAAAAATGTTTAATCAAATATTATGTATATTAATTTTACAAAATAAAAATATAATCATGTTAATGAATAAACATTTTGCATAATAAATAGATCAATGTTCATCAGAAACAGATCAATATTCATCGGAAGTTCACGTACATTCATCAGAAACAGATCAATATTCATCAGAAGATCACATATATTCATCATAAACAGAGCAATATTCATTAGAAGATCACATATATTCATCAGTTTGATTTTTTACCTCTGACTTCTAAGGTTAATTTTCTTCTACTTTTAGCACTCTTTTATCAACCCACCCATTTCCGAAACTAGCTTTAATCTCATCAGTTTGTCTTCTTCTTGCTTTTTATTTGTCCAACCAGTTATTGTTGGATACCTCCTTGAGACTGATCTTTATTGTAGCACAACTCGATCGAAGTAAAATAACTGTAAAATGATAACTGGTAAATTAATTTCTCATGAATACATATGATGAATAAACTTTGAAAAACTAATACTTACAATTAAAAATGCGAGAGGGCCTGTATAAAATCTGTCTTGTTTCTTTTTTCAGATTTCTATGTTTATGATAAAGCTATCTATAGTGTAACGACACCAATTGAAATCTTTGATTTTCTCAATATCCATCAATGGGTAAAGATACTTGAATGAACATGATTTATCCTGGTTGCCTTTGAGAAATACAACCATTACGTAGACTATGAAATTTCTGATAAACCATTCATCCCCATCTTTGTTTTTCTCGACCAATTCATTTTGCATTACAGTTTTGTCTGGCTGATTTCCATTAAATCTGCTTTACCATTCTGTAACAATTCTCTGGAATTCAACACTGTACTTCATACTAGGAGTTTCAAAAATCTCAATTTTACCACGAGGTAGTCCCAACGTGAGTTCCACATCTCTTTCTTCTAATTGAGGATATCCTTATTCAGAAGCTTAAACGAGCATGTGTAAATGTTGAATTTCTCTATCAAGATTCTTGCAAAAACTCGATCAATTTTCCAAAACTCCAAATTCAACAATCCTCCAAAACCAACATGTTGTAAAGCTTCTTTTTGTATATCATTTAACTTGGATATCATCTCACACAATCCTCTTGGTGATATCCTATGTGTAATTCTATACATCTCAGATTTCATTTCTCTGAATCTTGGACGTGCAGGTTGAACTTTTGATAATATAGATTATTAAGAAGTTCTCTTTTTTTTCCTTATGTAGAATTGTATTGGTTCAATTGATCCAGGTGTCCATTTTTATATCACATTCTAAAAATATTAAAAACAGATATATATTCATTAGTTGTGCACCTATATTCATCAGATGACCAGCTATATTCATCAGATGTTTTGCAGAAAAAAACAACAGAGGAATTTATCTAGTCATATTTGGATGAATATTCATTAAAAGGATACATATATTCATCAGAATTACATAAATATTCATCAAATGATTTCATATATTCATCATAAACAAATATATTCATCAAAAACGCCTCAATATTCATCAGAAGACGGTATGTTACCGGCTAACTGATTATGTTTGAGTTTCACTGAAATATTCCTCCGAACTAGTTCCCGTTGTAGCTTCAGACATTTTTTTTACCTTAAAACCTTTAAAAAACAGCAAAATATACATAAATGAATGACATACAAAACTAAAGTTCCGACAATAGAAAACCTGATAGAGCAGATTATTGAGATGGAGAAGTATACGTACTTGGAATCGATGGAGTAAGAGAGATATTCGTACTTGGAATCGATGGAGCAAGAGAGAAATGAGAGAGGGGAAATATATGTTAAGTTAAACATTTTTTTATAAAATAAACATCAATTTTATATTTAAATGGGAGAACAGTTTTTTTTAAAAAAATAATCATAGTAAATGATGATATGCACTATAGTAGACGAAACCTAAAATACATGCATTAGCAGCACTTGTCCAAAATTAATATTTTAATAAAATAGATATTTTTATGAATAAATTAAATTAGAATAGGCTTAAAATTCATAATAAAAATGAATTTCAACACTCCCCTTTGTAATGTCACCTTGTTCACCTATTTTATCAGTTGAGCTTAAATTTTCATCAGTTTTTCCTCTATATTCATCAAATGTGAGGCAATATTTATCAGCTAACCTAATATATTCATCAGATAATTTTTTGTCTTTTATCAGATGAGATGAATATTCATCATTTGGCCTAATATGTTATATGCAATAATAAAACAACAGTGACAGTTATATATGTAACAGAAGATATCAATATTCATCAATAAAAGATCAATATTCATCAGAAGACTATTTATACTCACCAGTAAAATTTCAATATTCACCAGTAAAACTATAATCAACAAAATTCTTTACATTATCAACTAACAATGATTAAGGTCCAAAGGTGCGGACACAGAATTCTCACTATTGGAATTAAAATATGGCACAAACATTGATCCACCAGAAATTGGATATCCAAGAAATCCATTACCAACCATTGATATGACATTATCCTGGAAAAAAAATTAAAAAATAAGTAAATATCAAAACTAATATGTATTGAGAAAAAAATAAGTAAATAAATTACCTGAACAGATTTTTGAATCACTATTTTTCCTTTTACTAGTGTTTCCTTTTGCTGATCTCTTATAATTACCTCTTGTAATGTTAGTTTTCTTTTCTCTTATACCTTTCTTTCTGGTATTCCTTTCTCCAATAACTCTGAACCAGATGGATTTCTTGTTTCAACATTTTCTGAACACATACCTCAGTACTCTGTTTTGAATTATACTAATACCCCACAAGGTCTCTACCTCTTTTCAATAAATTTTCACATATTGTTCTTCGTTCATTGCTGGACTCACTATAAGAAACAAGGGAACTAAAATTCTGAGTCATATGAATTCTCCAAAATGAAGATTCATTTGAATTATTTCCAGAAAAACTACCCTCAATTTCAAAACCATTCTGCCAAATATCTTTTCTCCACCTTTTCAATATATATATATATATATATCTGGAATTTGTTGAATACAGTAGATATTCAAAACTCTTAGTGAATGCATGCACAATAATCCATCTTGGGTAAAACATTTACAGGTACAGTCCACCAAAGATTTTGCAGCAATAAGGCGTACACAATGTCAAAACATATAAACGCCTTCACGCCAAATATTATAAAAATAAACATTATTCTCAGAAGAGACATTCAATTGGCTGCATGACATACTTTCCAAAAATCAATCTTCAAGGAGTTTGTACACATTTCTTGTATAAATCTCTCTCGCATGACCCAATGAGAAATAACCATTTCTAAAATTCTATTGAAATTGGAATAATTAAACTTCATCTCGTTGCTCCTCCATTCAGATACAACAACACAAAAGTGTAATGAAAATCGCATAAGCCATTGAGCTTATTTAATCTCCTTGAAACTGATTTATTAGTTGTCTCACATCTCTGTGATGATAAAATTTCACCCAAAAAAAAATTCTTTACAAAATGCTCCACACAATTTTTCTTTAGTTTTATAAAATTTCATGATCCAAGGGTTATCTGCACAATTATATACAGTAATCATGTATATAAAAAACAGATCAATTTTTCATTAGAAGATTACACATATTAATCAGGACACATTAATAGTTATCAGAAAAAGATCAATATGTATCAGATGATCACATATCTTCATTAGAACAAATCCATATTCATCAGAAATAGATCAATATTCATCAGAAATAGATCAATATTCATCAGAAACAGATAAATATTTATCAGAAATAGATCAATATTCATAAGAAGGTAACATATATTCATCAGGAACAGATCAATATTTATGAGAAGGTTACAAATATTCATCACAAATAGATTAATATTCATTAGAAGATTTTATGGATATAAAATGTCATACCTGTGCCAATAAAAGTCAAACTCTGCTACAGAATCACATCCCTTCAGTAAATGATTGAACAAATGCTCAAATCCATCCTTATTCCTCAAAGAGATGTTCTTTTCTTTAGAATTTTGTATAATGTGCCAGACACACAATCTGTGTTTGCTCATTGGAAAAACCTTTTTTATTCTAGCAGCCATTGGAGCAGATTCATCCATCATTATATTCACAGGTGCTTTGCCCCCCATAGATTTCAGAAATGATTGGAAAAGCCACACAAAAGATTCTACCCTTTCATTAATAATGAATCCACACTCAAACATTACACTGTTTGTGTGGTGATTCATCCCAACAAATGGACCACAAATCATATCATATTTATTTGTTCGATATGTGGTATCATGAATCATCAAATTTCTGAATAATTCATAATCTTTTTTCATTTTTCCATCTCTCCCAAAAAAACTGCACAAACGACCATCTTCGTCTAAATCAAAATTAAAAAAAGTCTTCTTCAGTTTGTTGTGTCTCTTTGAAGAGATGATTATGCTCCATAAAGTGATGACGAACAGTATAATATCCATCTTGATCAATTGAAAACTGAATGAATGCAGGACATCCTGACCTTGTAATATCTTTAGTATAGCTTCTGGTACCTTAGTTTGAAATATTCTTAGCTCCTTCTTTTGAACACACAAATCGTCTCATAGTTAAACTGTCCTCACCAGCACGATATATTTGTTTTCCTTTTCTAACACTGAATCCAATTCTTCAAGCATAATCATTCTATAAAACATATGCAGCATCATCAGATTGAACAACTAATTCAATCAATTCTGAAGTTTCAGCTTCAAAATACTTTTGTTTCTGATTTTTAATATTTTCGTTACTAGTTCCTGCTAACCTATATCAATTAGTCATCCAAACATTCATCGGAGCGACAATATTAAACAAAAAAATGAGTAAAATATAACTTAATCCATGGAGCTTCACATTCAACTTTTAACGTGTAGTTTTCAGAACCAAGTCTTCCAAAACTTCTCAAATCTACTTCATCAGCCATTGAATAAAGTCAAATTGAAAAATGAAATCTACAGAAATGATTAATCAAATCTGCAGAGCAAAAATGATTTCACGAAAACAACGAATAATCAAATTGCGAATTCGTTCGAAATAAAAAAATGCAGAAATGATTAATTGATATCAAGATTTCTTCTAGCAGTCACGATGAAATAACGATAAAACAAACGAATAAAACGTAATATTTTTTATATAAAGTATGAAAACGATGTAGTTTTAGGCTGCAAAATGCGTCAATTATTTGTGTTTCGAACTATTATAAATTAGATGAGTTATATATTCATCGATTGACCCTCTATGTATATCAGTTGTACTTATATATTCATCGGTTGTGCTGATATATTCATCAATTTACAAATGTCTTTTTTTATGACCAACTGATATGCAGTTTGTAAACTGATGAATAATATGGAAGCATAATTGATGAATGCGGTAGCACAAATGATGAATATGGAAGCACAATTGATGAATACAGAAGCACAACTAATGAATATGGAACCATAATCATATTACGAATACATAAGCACAGCTGATGAATACGGAATCACAACTGATGAATATTCACCAGTTCTGGTGAATATACAAGCATAACTGGTGAATAATCATTATCATATTTCTATATACAACTGGTGAATATGGAATCACAACTGGTGAATATTCATCATTTCTGGTAAATATAGAAGCAGAACTGATTAATACAAAAACACAACTGACGAATATTGAAATCACAGCTGATGAATACGGAAGCACAACTGATGAATACAGAAGCACAAATGATGAATATGCAACCACAAATGATCTGATGAATACAAAAACACAACTGACGAATATCGAAATCACAGCTGATGAATACAGAAGCACAACTGATGAATACGGAAGCACAAATGATGAATATGCAATCATAAATGATCTGATGAATATCGAAATCACAGTTGATGAATATGGAAGCATAACTGATCAATATGGAATCATAAATGACACGATGAATACGGTAGCACAAATGATGAATATGGAAGCACAACTGATGAATACAGAAGCACTACTGATGAATATGGAACCATAAATCATATGATGAATACATAAGCACAATTGATGAATACGGAAACACAAATGATGAATATGCAACCATAAATGATCTGATGAATACAAAAACACAACTGATGAATATCGAAATAACAGATGATGAATACAAAAGCAGAACTGATGAATATATAAGCAAAACTGATGAATATTCATCAGTTATGCATCTATATTCACCAGTTGTGCTCGATGTGTTTTACATGCAAAATGTAAAACAATGTCATTTTCATCAAAATCAAAATGACGTCGTAAACGGGAGCAGGTGCTCCCGGAGCAAGGAAAAGTTATTGACGTGACTCCTCAAAACTGAGATAGAAGAAGTAATTTTCATGTATAGGGATGAGACTGTTCTCCATCTTGGAAAATTTCTATTGATGCACTCCAAAGAAAGCAGTTGTGATACTTATATTGTACGTTTATTCAAAATCTTCGATCATGTCTCGTCTTACCTCAATCCACTATGGGCACAACCTGCTGGAAGAGACTTGAATAATTGGAAGAGAGAGCTTTAGAGAACTTTGGAATAGAAAATTGTATTTGTGATGAGATTATTTATATGTGAAGACAAGCCTCCCATTTATACTACTCATGGGAGGGGTCTAACATTTTCTATCAACCTCCAACTATCACCTACCATCTACCATCTACTATCTACCAGCAACCCAACTACTATCTACCATATACTCAACTACTCAATCTAGAGGTTTCTAGGTCACACTCCATCCTGCTACAAGCTCAATTTATCAACCCATTACAAGCTTAATTAGCAACCCAAGGCCAAATCAAGTTCATAATTCAACATCCTCCCTTAAACTTGATTTGTAACTCCAAGCATCCTTTGCAACTTCACAGATGTGTCTTGCTTGAGTGGCTCGGTGAAAATGTCCATTGCTTGATCTTGAGTCATCACATACTTCAAATTTACCTCCTCTCTTTCAATACACTCTCGAATGTAGTGGTAGCGGGTGTCAATATGCTTGCTTCTCTCATGGAACACCGGATTCTTTGTTAGAGCAAGTGCAGATTTGTTGTAAACTCCTATCTCCATCGGATCCTTTTGTGGCATGTTCAAGTCCTTCAACAAATTTTTTTAACCAAACAGCGTGGCAAACACAGGACGTTGCAGCGACGTACTCGGCTTCACATGTTGAGAGTGTCATAATTGGCTAGGCAGTGTCTCCCATGAAGAACACGAATCCGGTAGTGCTCTTTCTATCATCCATAGCTCCTCCCCAATCGCTATCACTATAGCTAACAATATTGAAGTTGTGAGAAGAAGAGTAGTGTGAGCCAAAGTTAGTTGTACCTTTGATGTATCGAAGGGTTCTCTTGGCAGCCTTGAAGTGTGTCGTTGTTGGTACTTCCATATAACGACTCACCACTCCAACGGCATAGAGAATGTCAGGCCTAGTGCTTGTAAGGTACCGCAAACTTCCGACAAGGCTTTTGTAGAGATTTGGATCTACCTTCTCTCCCTCATCATGCTTGCTTAGCTTGATACTATGCTCAATTGGTGTGCTGACAGGATTGGCATCGTCCATCTTGAACTTCTTTAGAACTTACTTACTGTAGCATTCTTTCCAAGAGGGAGTAAAACAAGCTCCCAAGTATCATTCTTCGTGATCGCCTTTATTTCCTCCTCCATGGCTTCACTCCACTTCTTACTTCCAGCAACTTCTTGATAGTTCAAAGGTTCACAATCTATAAGAAGACAGAAGAGTGTAATATTATCTTGATTTTCGGTTACCTCATAATGTTATTCAATACTCCTGTATCGAGGCGTCCTCTGATTTGAACTTTCTTCTGTTTGTTCCGTTGGTGGGGTTGGTGGAGTGATGGGCTCTTGTGGCTCCTCCCTTCTTGGTGGCTCACTTTCTTCTTCGAAATAAGGAAGAAAGTTGTATTTATCATCTTGTATATTCTAGTCCCATTTGTCTTCTTCATCAAACTCCACGTCACGACTAATGATGATTTTTCCACCTTTTGGATTGTATAGCTTGTAGCCTTTAGATTTGGAGTCATACCCTACGAAGACATGCTTCTTGCTTTTGTCGTCAAGTTTGCCTCTCTTTTCATCAGGCGCGTGGGCGTAGGCACTACTCTTGAAGACCTTAAGGTGGGAGATCCCAGGTTTTCTTCCACTCCAGGCTTCTTGTTGTGTCATTTCCTTGAGGTTTCTTGTCGGTGAACGATTCATTAGATAGAAAAAGCATGCGACTCCTTCAGCCCAAAATTCCTTAGGCATTTTTTTGCTCTTGAGCATCCTTCGAGCTGTGTTGAGGATTGTTCGATTCTTTCTCTCTGCTACTCCATTTTGTTGAGGGGATCGTGCACCGTGAGAGGACGTCGAATTCCATAATCTTCACAGAACTTGTGGAACTCATTGAATGTGAACTCACCTCCATTGTCCGATCTCAACGCTTTGATTTCAAGTCCGCTTTCTTTCTCCACTAAAGCTTTGAACTTCTTGAACATGGTAAATACTTCTGGTTTCTGTTTTAGAAAGTATAGCCATGTTTTCCTTGAATAATCATCTATGAATATGACAAAGTAGTTACTCTTACCAAAAGAACTTGGTTTGTTAGGTCCACAGACATCAGTGTGGATGTGCTCCAATGGTTTTGTGGCTCTTGAGCTTGACTCATTTGGAAAGCTTCTCCGAAATTATTTTCCGCATAGACATCCCTCACACAGTTGGTCGGGGTTGTTGATGTGTGGAAGACCTCTCACCATCTCATTTTTCGACAAGATTTCAAGGCCTCCAAAGTTGAGATGTCCAAACCGTAGATACCATAGCCAAGATGACTCTCCATATCAAGCTTTGAGACACTTTGCCACGTTAGTTTGTATGTTCAGCAAGAGCATCCTATTTTTTGACATAGGAACCTTTGCGATTAGCTTGCTTTGACCGTCTCTTAGGAAGAAGTAATTGTCTTTCATGTGGATGGCATATCCTTTCTCCAATAGTTGAGCGATGCCAAGGATGTTGGTCTTCATGTCGGGGACATAGTAGACGTTTGAGATGAATTGATGATCACCATTCTTTAAGCGTATGAGAACCTTACCTCTTCCTTTCACCGAAATCTTCGATTCATCTCCAAATGATACACTCATGTCGGTGACAGCATCCATCTCTACAAATAGTTTCTTATCTCCACACATATGGTTGCTTGCACCACTGTCAAGGTACCATTTATTGCTTTGCCCTTCATCTTTGTCAATGCCGGCTAGCAATAAGGTTTCTTCTCCTTCATCATTCATCCTTCATCCTTATAAGTCTACATTCTGATGCATAATGGCCAAACTTTTGAAAATTATGGGATTGGATGTTAGACTTGTCATACCTTGACCATGAATTCCCTCGACCTCAACTATTATTGAATCCACCTCTTCGATCTCCACCATTGAAACCACCTCTTCCATTGTTATTGTGGTTAAAGTCACCTCTTCCTTCGGATCGATGTCCGTAGCCACGTCCTTAGCCATGTCTGCATCCTCTTTAACCTCTTCCACGATTTGGCTTCACCTCTTCAAGATTGAGTTGTAGTAATTTCTCTGAAACCTCCTTCTTATTTTGGTTCCACTTCTTGTTCTCCTCATACGCTTGTAGTGACCCCATCAGTTGCTCGATCGTCATGGCCTCAAGATCTTTAGTCTCCTCTATGGTGGTAGCTATGTACTCAAACTTGGAGCTCAAAGTGCGAAGAATTATCTCTACCACTTTCACCTCTTTTATCTATTCTCCATCTCTTTTTAATTGGTTAACAATGCTTAGGACTCTAGAAAAATAGTCCGAAGTTGATTCGCTCTCTTCCATGCACAAGAACTCATATTGACGAGTAAGAGGTTGAAGACGAATTTTCTTACTTGTTCGGACACCCTGTTGCAAACTTGAAGCTTCTCCCATGCTTCTTTGGTCGTTTTTATGTTTGATATCTTCTCAAAGCTTTCTTCATCCACCGCTTGGAACATAAGAAAGAGAGAGCTTTCTTGTCCCTCCTTCTTGATTCGTTCAACGCCTCCTTTTAAGCTTGCATTAGAACGTCTCCTTCATTCTCCATGAAGCCATCCTTCACGATATCCCACACGTATTGGGCTCCTAGTAGTCATCTTGATGCTCCAATTGTCGTAGTTGGACTTGTTTAAGGCCGGAACTTGAAAAAGGACCATTCGTCCACTCACCATTTTTTTTGAAAGGATCTTGTGGCTCGGATACCACTTTGTTGGAAGAGACTTGAATAATTGGAAGAGAGAACTTTGGAAGAGAGATTTGTATTTGTGATGTGATGATTTACAAGTGAAGACAAATCTCCTATTTATACTACTCATGGGAGGGGTCTAGCATTTTCTATCAACCTCCAACTACCACCTACTATCTATCATCTACCCAACTACTCAATCTAGAGGTTTCTAGGTTACACTTCATCCTACTACAAGGCCAATTGATCAACCCATTACAAATTTAATTAGCAACCCAAGCCCAAATCAAGTTTATAATTCAACTGTCACGACCCCAAAAATAAAGATCGCGATGGCGTTTGACTTGTCTTTTTTACTTTTAGTCAAACAAGTCTCGGTGAAGAAAAGTCAAAGTCAAATGTAAATCAAATGTTCAACATACTAATAAAAGAACATTCGAAATTTAAAAGCATTCAAAATCAACCCAAAATCTTACTCAAGTACATCGGACCGACAACTGCTAAGATAACAAGGAAATAAATAAATGTTAACAACAAAAAAACTGACTGAATACTGGATGACACCGTACCGAAAAGTTCGCTCGTTGCTAACCCAAACACCGTCGCTAATGAACGACTACTGCTCTGAAAAGATAATTTAAATATTGGGGGGTGAGTCAAAAGACTCACTCTATGAGTAAACAATTCGCTACGTATTTGACGAGCCGAATGGGGGATTCCTTTTAACTTATAACATTGATTAATATTTTATTCGTCACGTGCGGCTCGCTCACCGTTCGTACTTTTATTATGTACGTAGGGATTATTTATTATTTTGTTGGCACATATATTTCTTTTACATCATATCATAATGTCATATGTCAAATGCAATCGTGAATGCGTGACAGACATGAACTGCGTCATGAGCCCTTTTTGGCCGAATGCAAATATGTATGTGTGACAAGCATGAACTGCGTCATGAGCCCTTTTTGGCTGTGTGACAAGCATGGACTGCGATGTAAGCCCTTTCTGGCTATCATAACCTATAATTTTTCATTCTATAAGAATGACAAACAATGCCTAAAATCCATTGCTAACTTCTTACACACAGATTTAACAGTCCAACTTTGGAAGCTAATAACTTTATAACCAGGCATAACTAGCTTATGATTTTTATATCACTAGAAAGCTTGTTTCGAGCTTAATAATTTAGAAACAAGAATTGCTTAATTCGGTTATTGTAAGCTCAAGATTCACACCCTCGAAGTTGGATGCTTGAGCTGTCAAGTTCCAACAGACAGGTTCAGGGTACTGACTTTGGAACACTATTTCTCTCCAACCAAGTGGAATTAGAAAGCATGAAATATATTCATAGAAACTAAAGTTTACGTACAACACATTAAAAAAATTAATCAATTTCAATATCAGAATAGGAAGATATTTGCGTCCAAAATCAGTACGCACATTAGTCTAAACTGGCCGACAGCTTCCTACGCTCAACTTTGAACCCATGTATTTCATTATTCCAGTTGAACTAGATTTCGAAATTTATATGGTTGGAAAGATCTTTTTACATAAATTATCTTAAGACCAATAAAAACTAAAATCGAGCGACGTGAACTCAATTTACAGCCACAATAAAGCTGACAATGAAGCTGACTTTTGATACGCGTATCATACCTCAAATTCGGGAATCCGACGGCCTTTCCTATGCATACCGTAACTCTTTCAAATGCAATAAAATCAGCAGCGATCCAGAAACTCATGCACTCATCAGATTCATTTAGATTTCTCAATGAAATCCTCTCACCACAATCTCAACTCAAAATAAGATCCATCAGCAAAAACTCCATAGCTTTCCATTTATGTTATGATCGAGTCCATGTCGCCTGTGATTACATGAGGTAAGTCTCTGTTATTGACTTTAGCAGGATCCTCATCTAGAAACAAAAAGGGGCATTTCATCAAATAGCCTGTTGGCACCCACATCTGCGCACAATCGAACCTTTGCTGCTCGTGCCTCCAAGGCAGCGACATGAAGCGTGGGATGGTCTGACTGAGCACCACCAGCGCATACCCCAGACTTCCCTTAACTGTTGGGCCATTCGGAGCAAGATTTCTTATTTTTATCGTACATGTCAAACAACCTATGACCCTTTTGACATATGTTCTCGGCCAATTAGGTTTAGTTCAATCAGACAAGGTGAAGCAAGCACTGAACTTGGGTCAGTGAAGGGCTTCGAAGTTCCCACTGGTTACAATTTCAGCCTCATCACATTGCTGCTGGAGCTGTTTATCTGGCTTGCAAACTTCTGAACTGGGATTTATTTGATCTTGACTGTGTTTGGGATGAGTTGCAAGCCAGGCCGGCTGTTCTTCAAGATGTCGCACAGCAACTGACTGAGGTCCTTTACTACGTGTAACTTCAGCCAGCCAGCTGAGTATGATGCCCCAGATAGTACAGACTACAGAGTATAATGTCGACTATCACTGACCAATGAGCCCCTAAAGTTTGTATACATAGAAGAATCCTGTATTTTCCCAGATGGCTCAGGAACCCAGAGAAGATGAAGCCGGATTAGCCCTAAGATATTCCCCCAGTATGAGTCTTATTTCGTTCTGTAAGTCAACCTTGAAGTGTTTTTGTAAGTATATTCCTTAAGGCATCCAGACAAGTGTCTTCCCTTAGAAAAAAAAAAAAAAAGCTGAAATTTTAAATTTTAAAAGTAACGACCTAATTTAAAGGGGTAGGATGGCCGGTTAAAAGTTGAATTTGGATTGGATTGTGGGTCGCACTCATATTCATTTATAATAAAATGATTCAACTCAATTCAAATTTAACTCAAATCCAACCCAATCCATATTCATAATTCTCAACAAGAGTTGGATTTTCATAAACTTATAAAAATAAAAAAATAAAATAAAAAGTAAAAAATAGAAATAGAAATAGAAAATAAAAATTGGGTTAGGATTTTAAATTTTATTTTGTAATTTGGGTTCTAGTTTGCAAATGGGTCAACCTAAATTCTATTTTCCTAACCCCAAAGGCAAATTTGTAACCAAAACAAAATAGTTCAACCCAATTTCAATTTATTTGGATTGAAATTTGGCTCAACCCAAAACCCTTACACCCTTAATACAAACTTCACTTTATACTTTTCTTAAAACTTAAATGAGCTAGCTGTATTTCAAGGTGAACTGATTAAGTGACAGCATCAACTTAGGGGATCTTCATTGAAATAAATTTAAGAGAAAGTTTGCGTCATATCATGTGAGATTTGTATCATGTGAACTCACCATTGTCATAAACTTTTCTTTTACAGATCTTTCATCCACATTGAAATAAATATTTTAAATATTGAAAGCGTGGTCATTGATATAAATTAAAAAAATTTAGGATTATATTACCACGCTTCCAACTTTGAAGCGTAATAATTAATATTTTCATAAACCACTTTCGTGCAGGCGAAGCGCTTAGGTGTCAGAATATCCTAAATCTGTTTCCACATTGAAACGAAACCCTTAGAACTCTGACACGAAATTTTTAACAAAGTTTCAATGAGGATGCCCTTAAGTTTGACAATTTGTTGTCAGTTTGTCACTCACTTACTTCTTTAAGGATCATTAGAGCATCCCACTGAAACAAATTTAAAATGAGTTTTGTGTCATATTACGTTGGATTTGTGTTATATCACGTCAGTATTTTCATAAATCTTCTTTTTACAAATTTTTCACACATATTGAAATAAATCTTTTACAACTCTTCAGATGTGACCCACATATCAAATTATACATTATTATTTATTCGTAATTTTTTACATGTATTTAATAAAAAAAATTGTGATTGTATGTTTATAGATTGAATAATTATGTAATTATTTTCTAATTATTCATATAGATTGATATTTGATCGTACTAAATTTTATTTATAATTATTTTCTTCTTGAGCATTAAATTCATGACTATAATAGGGGTCAAATGATGATTATAACCAATCCAAACGCGCTATTTGCCCTACTATCTCCTTCTTTCAATCCATCAGTATGCACCACCTGTCACACTCCCCCTCTCTCTCCCGCAATAAACTCATTACTTCTAATTATAGTCATTAAAATTGGTATATTTATTTTAAAAAAATTACAAATCAGAAATCAAAATCATTTTTAGAAAATTATGAGCTTTAAATTAACATTTTGAATAATAGTGAGATAATTATGTGTTTTTTTACTTTTGAGACGTTACAAATTTAATAAAAAAGTTAAAAAATAAAAAATTTAAAAAATTTAAAAAAAATGAAAAGGCTAGTCGAAGTATTATCACTGGGCACAAGTACCGAGTGTAATCTTTAATAGCCGAGTGTGTGGCCATTTGTAACAAAACTACTTAGCATTCTCAGCTTAGTCCAGTGTATCTTAACTTAATTATGATGGCGCCCACCATCATGATGACAGAGTTCATAGGTTTCTTGTCCGAGAGTATATATATCGAGCTTGTTTGTGGAGCCCCATTTCCTCATCGAAAAGGGTCTCCTTGACTAAGTTTATGAGGTGGCTTATGGCGTAGGCTTGAAATATATGTTTGAGTTACGTTCTAACACTGATGTCTTAAATACTGGCCAGTTCTTAGGATTTGTGAGTACGTACCTAAGCGAGAGACTTCCTATCTTAGATTCATAGTAGGAGGTACTCGTTATGATATTACTTTCGACAAGATTAGGGGGATGTTCGTTGCCGGTGAGCCTGCTAGGATGGAGAAGTTCCACGTAAGGGAGCTTCATTGATTTTGGCATGAGGTTAGTTGTGACCCTATGAGTGCCTTCAGATCTAGAGATCCTCTGTATTTCTATCTGCAAAACGCCACTGATGGGACCATCCTAGCTTGGAATAAGGATAGAGATAATGTCCAGCACCTCCGAACTCTTTATTCTCTATCTGTAGTAGATAGGGTAGAATGCCAGCATTAGCCCACTATATTTGCCTTCACTTTGTGTCCCTTAGATTTAAGGGGGGTCGTATTGTCTGTGGAGGGGTCTTCACCCACATCCTTAGCCAGGTTAGAGCAGTGCCACACGAGCCCAGACCAGACAAAGAGACGTTAAAGCTAGCAGACTGATTCTTAGGTGGACATAGTACGCCATGGACACAACCAATGGGGAGCTGTGAGGTGTCACATTGAAAAGTTAAAGTGACATGTGGCAAACATTCATTGGTTGTAATTGTTATTTACTTTTCAAACTGTCACATGACTAGTCAAAACTACCATGTGATAGCTCCTCAATGATTGGTTTATGGTTCACATGGTGGATCATGTCCACTTAAGAATGACTTGTAGCTAGCGTACCTTGATCGAGGCTTGTTCATGAGGATGAGAGCCATCAGAGTTTCTGACGTATGCCGTCAGTGTTGTACCAGGAGCTTCAAGAGGATGGACCAGCAACTTAAGAGTCCATCTCGTAGGTTCACGTCTGTATCTCCACTTCAGCTATTAGAGGTAGACATTCTTCTTCTTCAAAACTACCATCAGTGCCAAGGTCAGAGCGGTTGACATTATCCACAAATACATGAGGAATCTACAACCAAATGCACACTCTAGTCTGATGCATGGAGGCATCGGTCTAGACCTTGATTGAGGACCAACAGAGAATCCATGAACCGAACCAGAAATTTCTTCATGAGGGTGGGAGCAAATTCTGACGCAGTCAATGCACCACCAACACCATTGCGCGCCTTAGAGCAGTATCTTTTCATTTCACATTTATTATATCATATGTCTGTATATTATTATTTGAAATTTGACATGATGATGTTTTGACTTCGTATTTTGATAATATTTGTCTTTTAATTTCTGCACAATGACACTTTTTCTTTGATTCCTTAATGACCACGACAAGTTGCAGTGTGAGGTTTTTATAGAAAAGTACCAAAATTGATGATTCAAGAAACTAACCGTGCGTAGATAAGAAGTTGTCGTGCATGCAGTCGAGTTTGTTAGCTAGCTAGCGCTGACTTATCCAAGAGAGAGTTGCGTGTAAGGAAGAGGTGTTGCACGCAGGGCCAAGTTCGTCAACGCGTGGCGTAGGAGATCAATTGAGCCAAGTGATACTATTATACATTTACTCATACTCTGATACTCTTTAGTCAATGATATAAATTCTATATGTCAACATGCGAGATAGTAGCATAGAGGAATAATATTAACATTAACGATCATTGGTAGGAAGTCTAGCCTCGGAAAAATAGCTCACGCATACTTAGAGTATGTTTACCACATAAACATGCATGTCATATGTTTATTTGCTACTCAACTAAGTGGCATTGTCCTGGCCTTCACGATTAGATTAGTGATAGAATTAAAATTGTAAAAAAACATTGATTGTCATGTTATGCTATTAAACAACATTAATTGAAGTTAAAGTCTATAAACATAATATCAACAATATCACATTGTTGAAGTACGATTAGCTCACAACATCATATCACACGTTATTACACATGAACTACATGATGGAATTTAGTTACGAATGACCATGAAAATATACAAAATAAAATAAGTTGGAACAACACTTATAGACCAAACCTACTCCTTCCTCTTGCGACTTCCTTCGTTGCCCTGAAATGGCGATCTAAGGAGCAAATTTCGCTGAGAATTAAATACTTTAGATAGTGTGTGTGTTGCGTCAAATGATGTGTTAGAAAGAAGTGGTTACTTCTTTATATAGTTGAGTATAAAATCAAACTTTGCAACAGTGTTTTTGCACGAGTTGCTAAGTATCTCTTATATATATCTCATAGGAATTTTCTAGAGAATCAAAACTAATCATGCTATGAAGATCAGAAACATTATCGTTAGTCGAATTTCAGAAAGTTCTTGGCAGTAAATTTGTTGGCTCTACTAACATAAATCTGTCAAAAATTAGACTTTGACTCAAATCAAAAAGTCAAGATCTTTATTACCTTTTTTGTAGTTGTTTGAATAATCAAAATCGGATATTTGGTGTAAAATTTATGACAGACACTACATACTAAGTTCTATTGGCCCGATTTTACGAAACAATAGCACATCGTGCGCCATTAATGAACTACCGCGTGCTCGGTCGTTCGCGGCCTCTGTTGGGTCAGCATCCTTGCTTCTTTTTAAAGGGAACACATGTCTGCTCCTTGCAATGTCACCATGCGTGCGCCTTTGCGCTCGAGTAGAGTTAATCTTTTGTCATTCGATTTGATTTTTTTTTTTTTTGAAAACTTCATTCTAATACGTTTTCACATTAAGATCTGAAATAGCCTTGAAATACAAAAACTAGTTAAGATCATTTAATAACACTCTCAAACAATCAAGAATCATATGAGCTAGGTATAAAACAGATCGAATAATCTGGTCTCATCGGAGAACTTCGAAAAAGCCTTACCAGACTAGCTGGACTAGTGTCACAGGGCCGGATGTGGCTCCCAAATTTTTATCAAATATTTGGGACTCCCATTATGCAGTAGCACAACTCAAAGGCTCCACTAAGCAACACCAAAAGTGTTAAAATGCAATGAAATAGAAATACACAAGAAACACTAGCAAAACAAGGAGAATAAGGGAAATTTTGGTACTTTTATTGACCCTTGATGCCTTAAAGGCACCCACAATACAAAAGTAAATGAGAACAAGTGTTTAGGGATGATTTTCTGAGTGAATGTGAATGAGAAATGAGTCAGCAGCGTGGTCCTTATGTAGGCCAAACCCCTCGCACCCTTTCACTACCGAAAAGACACGAAAAGTGTCTGAAAAGGCGCCACACCTTTTCAACACTCTAACCTCCACGATCTTAGCTATATTTATTGAACTTTAGACATTTCATATATCATTTTTTGTCACATTTTAATATAGCCTAAAGTTCTCCTAGTCAGATTCATCAAGAATCCAAGTTATCATCCATATACGTTGCATATGCCTATCCAGTCCTTGAAGGTTCATTGGATCTGTCCGGATGATGAACCCAGCCTGCGCCTTGACCTTCTAACCCTCTTGTGCCCTGCACTAAGCTCCAATTCAGGTTCTCAATGCGGCTGGATCTCTCGCCTCAGCTCCCAGCTCCAGCGAATCCAAAATTGTCCGGTTAAGGCCCCGCGCCGTAACCGATATCCTCATCGAGTTCTCCTTTGATCCGTATCTGCGCCTCCGCATTCCCATACTTTGAATACCTTCTTTGATCCATTATAAGATCCTCGAGTGCCCAAGATCACGTCCACTACTTCGGCCCTTCACCTGACAACCTTTCTCGCAAGCTTCGCCTTGATCCTCTTCGATCCCTCCTTAGACAAATGACTTGGTTCCTCTTTCGGTTCAGCCTTATCCTTAAAGTCAGCCCCAATATGCTTGCTGTTAATCCTCGCCATCCTCTCGAATGACTTGGATCCAGCCCCCTTACATGCTCAAAGAGCCAAACATGCAGGGTTCCAAGGCCTTCGGCCTTTAGGGGATGTGACAACTATCCACACGCGGATATTACATTTAAGTTTTGATAGATAATATATAGGGGGCGGATCAGGTGAAAACCAGCTTGGATATGTAAACTGTGAACCATCTATGATCGTTAGATTAATCATACATGGACGTATGAGATTAAATTGAACTTTATCCACTTTTCTAAATGAGATAATAATTAAAATAGGAAAGAGATTATGTTACTGTAAAAAAAGATTTGATAGATTTAAATCCCACTTTTTTAGCAATTGATTTTTTACTCATAAAATCATGTGTTTTTGTTTTTTAACAATTTAATTTCTTTGTCATAATTTGTGTGTTGTTTTTAATAAAAAACGCACTCGAACCCTTTTTATATATTTTGGTGCACAATTCAATCTATAAGCGTTGTCTGATCATTGGTGCACAATTCAATTTTGATGCATGATTTGGTCTTTGGTACACAAATTCAAATCCTCGGTACACAATTTTTTTTATATTTCTTTTATGGTTATTTTGATGAATGTACTTTTTGATGAATACATTGTTTTAAATTTTGATATCTATAACTGGTGCACAAGCTGATATAGCAAAGGGCATACTGATTTTGTTGTACAAATGTGCACCACTTTTACTAATGAATTGTATACGACTAATGGTACACACAACTCACAGACTACTCTAATATAAAGATGTGCATTACAACATTAAAAATGTGCACCAAAATTCATACGTGCACCATTAAAAAATTCAACAGATTTAGACATGCACCATGAAACTCAGAAAATTGTGCACCAAGACGTTATGCTTGCTCGAGCAGCGTTCTGGTGCATCGATTGTGATGAAATCGGGATGAATTCGAACAGCCATCCATTGCGTAGGATTCTCTCAGTCCAGATCCGAGGTAAAAAATTACATAATATATACCTGTAATTTGAGCTTCAATGGGCAGAGACATGAATAAAAATCAGATTTGCTCTCTTAGTCATTTTCACAAACGGTTGATGTGCATAACAGCCATCACCATCCAAAAGACTATCACCCACCAGGTTCACATCCCCGTTCCCATCCTTCCCACTCCATCCCCGTTCACATCCATCTTATGAAATTTGGAACCCGTCATACCCTCCACGAGCATCTGCTCACCTGCTGATTTTTTTTCTCCCTCAGAACCAGATTGTGTCTTTGGAGATGGTGAAGAAGATTGTGTCTTTGGAGATGGTGAACAAGATTTGACTGGTGAGAAACGAGATGTGTGGAGAGGAGATGGTTGTGGTTGAGAGATGGGTGAGAAAAGATGGGTGGAGTTGAGAGACATGTGAGAGGATTTAATCTTAAAGAAGATAATTTAGTTACCTAAATTAAATGAGATGATTATAACTTAAAATTAAAATTAAAATATATTTTTGATCTTAACCATAGGATGATTTAAAATCAATGAACCTCACTGGTTCACAGTTTACATATGCAAATTGGTTTTTATTTGATCCACGACCCATTTGAGATGTTTGTAATAAATATTCAAACACCTAACTAAATATAAAACTTGTATAAATATGGATATTATTAAAGTGAGAGCAACTAAACTTGATACATCAGCCATAAGCATCATTTATTAGGTGAAGTAGAATTTTCCAACTCCTACAAGCTGCCACTTTAATGCTGCTAGCCCAAGCTGGAGCTCAGATATTTTGCTTCTATCAAAATGTCATATGATTCAGATTTGAAAGAGAGGAAGAGTCTAGGAAAAATGAGGATTCAGATGCTCCTTCTTTGTGAGCTTCTGTTATGCTCAGCTGCAGCCAGGTCCGACGAGGAATCCAACTCTGACAAACTTGCCTTGATGGATTTCAAGAAGAGAGTAACCCAAGATCCATTTGGAGTGATGGCATTATGGAATGATTCTACCGGTTACTGCAACTGGGCAGGCATCACATGCAACTCATCCAATCGAAGAGTAATGATTATCGACCGGCAGAGCCTGCGCTTGTCCGGCTCCTTACCTCCTTCCATAGGAAACATGTCCTTTCTCACTGGGATCAACTTGCAGAACAACACTTTTGGTGGTGAAATCCCTCAGGAGATCGGCCGTCTACTACGTCTAAGGCACATCAACATGACACAGAATCAGATCAGCGGTCCGATCCCAACGAATGTCAGCCAATGTAGAGCGCTAGAGGTGCTCAACGTCGGCCTCAACTCTCTTTCCGGCCCAATTCCTGATGAGATCAGCTCACTTTCAAGCTTGAAAGTCTTGGGTGTTGGTTCAAATAACCTCACAGGACCAATCCCAACGTGGATAGGCAACCTGTCTTCACTTGTTATTGTGTCTCTGGCTTTGAACAGATTTACAGGAAGCATACCGAATGAATTCGGTAAACTGTCGAAACTAGGCTTCTTCCAGCTCTACGGGAACCAATTCACAGGTGTAGTTCCACCCTCAGTGTATAACCTTTCCACCCTTTGGTTCTTCTCTGTCACTCAAAATCAGTTGCATGGGGAAATTCCATCAGATATTGGCATTAGGCTGCCCAATTTGCAGATAGTTGCTGGAGGTGTTAACAGCTTCACTGGCTCAATTCCTGTTTCATTGTCAAACTGCACCAATCTTCGGGTGCTAGATTTTGCTGAAAATGGTCTCACCGGTGGCATGCCGCCCACAAGTTTCGGAGTGCTAAAAAGCCTCGAGTGGCTCAATTTCGATGATAACAGACTTGGAGCTGGTGATCACCAGGATGTGGGTTTTGTGAATTCACTGGTTAACTGCACTGTGCTAGAGAAGTTGAGTTTTAACAGAAACAGACTTGGAGGAGAGCTTCCTGTGGCAGTTTCCAACTTATCAGCCCACTTACGAATTCTGGGATTCTCCGAAAATCTCCTGCGAGGAACCATCCCCTCAGGAATTAAGGGCCTCGTCAGCTTGGCCAACTTGAGGCTGGAAGGTAATCTTATCACTGGCCCCATTCCAAATTCCTTCGGTGAGCTTAAGAACTTATCCGAAGTGCGGTTACACGGCAACGGCCTGTCGGGGCCAATTCCACCGTCCATAGAAAACTTGACGTCTTTGACTAAACTATATCTACAAGATAACAAGCTTCAAGGAAGTATACCAGCGGCTATAGGCAGCTGCCAGAAGCTAGTGGTGCTGAATCTCTCGAGTAACAACCTTGAAGGGGTCATACCAAAAGAAGTTGGTGGTATTTCTTCGCTTTCTGTTTCTCTGTCTCTGTCGAACAACTCTTTGTCAGGTCAGATACCAGCTGAAGTGAGCAGCCTTGGAAATCTGCTGGAGTTGGATCTGGCAGATAACAAATTGTCAGGTGAGATTCCGAGTGCCCTCAGCGGATGTGTCACATTGCAGCGGCTGCTTCTGGAAGGTAACTCTTTCCATGGGAAGATACCCGAGAATCTGGACATGTTGAAAGGTTTGACATATGTGGATATTTCACGCAATAATCTGTCTGGAAAGATTCCTGAGTTTTTCAGCTCGCTCAAGACTCTCAATCTATCCTATAACGATTTCCATGGTGAAGTTCAGCGGTCAGGAGTGTTTTCGAATGCAAGCGCATTTTCAGTCCTAGGGAACAGTAGGCTATGTGGCGGCGTGCCAGAGTTGGGTCTGCCACCCTGTAGGAGCTCACCAAGAAGCCCCCTAACTCCAACCAGGGTGATCCTCCTATCAGTTGCAGTTGCACTCATTGTAATACTGCTATGTGCTCTGGTAACCTGCTGTCTGATCAAGAGAAGGAAGCCCCCTTTAGAAGTACTACTGTCTTCGTCTGATCTGCGACAGGGCATTTCTTACATGGAGCTTGCTAAAGCGACCAATGGATTCTCTGAGGAGAATCTGATCGGTGCAGGGAGTTTCGGTTCTGTGTACAAAGGTCTTCTTCCTGAAAATGAAGTCACTATTGCAGTGAAGGTGCTCAATCTGGAACAGAAAGGCGCTTCCCATAGCTTCGTCAAGGAGTGCACGGCGTTGAAAAACGTAAGGCATCGCAATCTCTTGAAGATCATAACGCTGTGTTCGAGTATTGATCAACGCGGGAATGACTTCAAGGGCCTGGTGTTCGAGTATATGTCCAACGGCAACCTTGATCAGTGGCTGCATCCGCAAGTTGTGGAAGGCGGTCGGGCCAAGAAACTAAGTCTCACAGAGAGGCTTGATATAGCCATTGACGTAGCCTGTGCGATGGAGTATCTGCACTACGCTTGCCAGCCACCAATCGTTCATTGTGACCTTAAGCCAAGCAACATACTAATCGACAATGAAATGACTGCGTGTGTCGGGGACTTCGGGCTAGCGCACCTTATCATGGAGGCAGATGATGAGCCGACTTCTGCCACCTTAACAGCGGGGCTGAAAGGCTCCATTGGATACATTCCGCCAGGTATGAACTGTGAACCTTTCCTGTCCCAAAGCATGCAGTTAAAAGTGTTGGGCTACCTGTGCCTTAATCTAATGAAACTCCATTGCAGAATATGGCATGGGAGGTGAAGTTTCTACAGTGGGAGATGTCTACAGTTACGGAATTCTACTGCTGGAAATGTTCACTGGAAAAAGACCGACAGATGAAATGTTCAGAGATGGGCTGAGCATCGACAGCTTCGTGGCCGGAGCTTTGCCTCACCATGTCATGACTGTAGTCGACTCTTCGCTGAACGGCATTGAGGGCGAAGACAATGTGATGGACGAGGAGAGGTCACAGGGAAGGATGGAAGAAAGAGCGATTGTTCCAACTGGGAGTTCCAGTTCCAGTTCCACGGCAAGAAGCAAGATGAACAGACTTACACCACAAGAATGTGTAATAGCAGTTCTGAACATTGGGCTTGCGTGTTCAAAGCAAATGCCCAAAGAGAGGATGAGCATGCATGATGTGGAGAAGAAGATGCGAGGCATCAGAGAAGCTTATGCAGGTCGTCGCAAGTAGAATCACAGTGAAGAGGCATATTAAAAGACTTGACACCTTTGGCTGATGAGACACCCGGGTAGCATGAGTGTCTGAAGTAGTCAACAAATCACTGGTTCAAAGTTGTTAAGACACCTGAAAGCTCTTCTTGCACTTGTAGATTGAAGTCATAATTTCACGCACAAACAAGTTGGATGGTGAATCGTAGTTTGCTGCATTTCTTCGGACCACTTCATTTACATACAAACTAACAAGCCAAACAAAAGATTACACAAACATACATCCTGTAGATAATCCGCAGAAAAGTAGAAAAATGGAACTGGGCAATCACCAGAAGCTTCCACACCACGCAATTCATCCCCTCCAGCTGCTCATCCAAATCTTAGTTTGCCAGGTACTCTGTGATTGCTAACCTCATGTCATCATAACAAACTCTGGTGGTTGGGAAGTGGGTCGATGGTATACAAATCTTAGGAGGAGAGTTGAAAGCGGGCACTAGGTTTTCTTCTTCTCCATCCCTGATATATCAGCAGAAAAGGTATTAGATATTTTTTCCCGGTATCTGGTATTTTCATATATAATGAGAGGATAGAATAACTCACAAATGCTGCATAATAAACAAAGGTCAGCCCAGCTAAAATGATAAATACGATTTGAAACACATTGTACCTGGAATATATAAAGAGGCAATTAGTGAGTGTGAGGTACGAGTAAATCAAAATATAACAAATGGGGTTCCAGAGACTTACTTGTATAAATATCTGATTCCACGCAGAGATTCCAAAGTATGCCCGAATATCTCCTGGGCAGCAGTTGCCTGAGAATAGTATGCAAACGCCGTTGCACAGAATTGGATGACACTAAAAGAGCAAGAGAAAGAAAACATCATAACTTGAAATGCACTTTCAAATCTTGAAGTACAAATTGATGAAGAAAAACGGACTACGAAATTGTTTATCAACAGTGCCGACCTGATTGAACAAAGGAGAATTAGGCCCACATTGAAGAGAAATGAATTCATTAGAGTTGCCCCCCACCTGAAATTAGGAAATAAGTGTTACCTTCAAGCTGCCAATAGAATATATACATACTGAAATCAAACAGGTGATCAGCCTCCCCCGCAAATTACTTCATAGGATGAATTGTGATGAAGACTAATCGGAGCCCAATCATCATCGCACCAGCAATAACAGCAAGCAGCAGGTAGAAGCAGAAAAATGCAAATGCAGCAGTGCCCAAAAGACCTGACATGAACAACAAAAAATAAAAAGACAACCCTAGAGATTGACAGAGTTATTGACTTGAAAAAAAGTCATAATCACAGTACCCCATACGTCGTCGAGCTTAACGAAGACCTCATTCAGGAATGGTGAAAGCGGAGGGTCGATCAAAAGGTAAATAATGATATGAGCAATCCAAGCTACTGAAACAATTAACCTAATCAACACGCCAAGAAGAATAATTGAATCAAGAGCAACCACTGGATTATCAAGACAAACATTTAGAATTGACAGCAATGCATTATTGTTGCGGTTCAGTCTTATGTACCAGGGCTTACCCTAAAACCCCTAGAACGAGTTTTGCTAGGTAGCCAAGAACTGTCAGAGCCCAAGTAGTCTCTGCCTACAAAAAATATTGAAAAATAGGATTACAGTTCGTAAGTTTCACATGGAAGAACCTTATGTTACAATCCAATCCAACTTACCTTTTCACCTTGAGGGTACATCTCTTCCAAAGCCTGAACATCATCTTCCAACTGAAGCAATTCCTACAAATGTTAACCAAGAATAAATAACCACTGTATCAGTAAAAGTGACCTGTTTAACAACCATTGATTAAGTGAATTTAGATGAACTCCAATGATACATTAGGTAAATTGTCTAAATTTACTGATACATACACAATAAGACAAAAAAATTTGGGAAGGGCGTAAGAACCATTGAATCCAAACAGTGTGTTTGTGACGGAACAACTAAACTAGCTCAAATGATAGTATTAATGAAGAATACAAATATGGTGTAAAAATAACAAATGTCTTCAACTATGAATTCCCGAATATTAATAATACCTTCTCGACAGCCTTCACATTTTTACGCCATTTTCTACCTTTTGTTCCACTTTTCTCTTCTTGACGCAGAGCGTCAGCAGCTTTCTTTAGCTCTTTCGCCTTTTTACCTAGTTCAGTTGCTTCCTGCAAGCAATTAAAAGTCAATAGTACAAAATAATAACATCTGATGCCGCCAACCAAAATGACACAAAAAATCATGCATATCACACCTTTATGTACTGCGAACGGGTAATCACGGCCTTTGGACGCCTGACGAAAGAGAATATGAGTCCTAGTGGTAGACAGGCTATGCCAACACCTCCAAAGATCTGACAGAATCACAGCCAAAATAATAAGTAACTAATACAATCAAATTTAATGCATGTTTAGTTTGTACATCAGTATATTACTTTTCCAAAAGACTGGTTTCACTAAAAAAAAATACTGAGTACATAGGCTATTAGTGCAATTGGAAAACAAATATAATCTTAGATATCAGATGGAGTTAACATACAGAAAAAAGTACTGATCCCACTATTGTTGCAAGAGCAACAACATATTCCGGGAAAGTTGCACGCATGGTCCATGTCTTCTCTGAAGTTGCATTTGCTGTATATGCGGCACACTGGGATCATAATGAAATTAGAGAGGTAAGTAAGGTGCAGTATCGGCCATACTGGAGGTGACGATTAAATTGAACTAAATGCATGTCATAACTCATCCTGCAAGAGGGTAGACACAACAAGACAAGATCATACAAAGAATATGTAATAAAAGAGAGTAATCCAACACTAAAATTAGCACCTCGTGATTTCCGGTTGCAACACATTGTTTACTGCTCGAGAAGTCCCATGAGCTTGGAAAATTGGCAGCACCAGAAGAGAGATGGCGGACAGTAAAGTCTACCTCTCCAACGAGTCCTAATTATTCGACAATGGACATCATCGTACATAAGGTAGTTATGAATAAATTAACATTTATACAATCATACCTTGTTATGGGACACATCAGCTATCATACCAGATTAAAGTCAATTATTTCCACTAAAGAACCATTGGAGACCCTAAACCCAGTATTGACTTCATTAGTAATTCTTCAGCCACAACAATTAGTAAGGGCATCCATTTTAGAATGTGAAACGTGAATAACAGCCATGCCGCCTACTCTCTTCAGAAGGATAAACTGGTATCGAATGAGAAGAAACTACGCATCATCAATGCAATCAGTCCCTTTGCTGCTTAATTATCGTGTATTATCATGTATTAGAGAAAATTAAAACCAAGCAAATTAGGTTGGATCTGCAATTAAACTAATTCTGTGCCCCCAGTTAAAAATCAGAGTAAACTATACTTAACATCAAACCAGTTAAATCTTGCACATCATAACTCCATAAACATGTGACTCAACAAAGTATAAGGTAGCTAACCATATAAAATGCCGAGCACAAGCGCGCAGACAATGGCAGTTACTACTACCCATATCAGAGCGCTTTTGATCCTCTTTCCTGCGCTCCTGTCAAAAGAAGAAAACCCAGCCAATCAACAAATACCCTCCACAATCAATCGATAGTGAAAATCAAAAAAAAAAAAAAAAAACCTACTTGTCCTGGTCACCCTCATAGTAAAACATGGCGAAGGGAATGACAAAGAAGACCAAAAACGCATCGAGAATGTAAATGGCAAGCCAGAGCTGCTTCATGGGCAATGTGAGATTGCAAGCCCCGTTATAGACGGCGTGCGTGCAGGCCTGGCGATTGGCCACATCTGCTGGTAACATCAATATAGAAATGGCGGCGACGCTAAGCCCCAAAACGACGACGATCTTCGGAAAGTAGGCTTGATTCTTGTCGTCGGGGTGCTGGTAATTGACGAGCAGATAGACATTGAAGATGAAGACGATTACACAGACGACAATCGCCACGATTACCAAAGCTAGGTTGAAATCTCCCATTCTGACGAAATGTCCTCAATTCGTGACGAATCGAGGAAACAGTTCGAAGCGAGCGAGAGAGAGAGATAGAGGGGTTGGTCGGAGAGGGAATTTAGGGTTCCAGGAAGCTGGGTGCGATTTGGGGATCGGAGAGTTGAAATCTGAGATTTTTGTTTATATTTTTTGTAATGTTTTTGAATTTTGTCGTGGGGTTGGTTCGATCTTCATGAATATTGTCAAATTACGATTTTGGGTCGATGGAGGAAGTGAAGGATCGCAACAAGGTATGGGCTTTCTTGTCATTTGGTAATGAACATCGAAAACAGGCTGTATTGCTCCTTGAACAGCTAAATGTGGAGGTTTTCAGTCCCATACAAAACATGGTAACAATATAATATGGATTCTTATCCGGTGCTGCCATGCAAGTAAATTTGTAGTAAAATGTATTCGTATGTACATAAAATAAGGATAGTCTGAGATAAAACAAGATGATTTTATATCTATTAAGATGATTTTTTATAAGAGGATTCGTGTTCATGAGGGATTAGTTGATCAAATTTAAAACGATTGTGTTTTGAATGGCTGCTGAATTATTTGACATGACTAGATAAGAATTCATATAACATAATCAATCAATCTATATTCTTATTAAAGATAAAAGAGAAAAGTATAAAAATAGTTTAAATGTGCACATTTAATAACAAGTTTTAATAAAGAGGATTATAAGAAGGAAGATAAAAAGGTTTTCCACATTCAGAATTTTTTACACATGTTACTAATCAAAAATAAATAAAGCATAATGTGATGGGTGGTTCATTTTAAATCAAGCTAAACTCAAAACATCACGGATATAAACATTTACATTCGAATAAAAAATTCTGAGTTTTAAATATCCAAATATTTATAATGGAATATGAAATTTATTAGTTCAAATTTAACTAACAATATTCTACCCAAGCCAATCGTAACAGATATTTCTAATAATTAGAAAAAAAAATAAATGTCAATTGAAGAAAAATAAATGTTTCTAATATTCAAGTAGAGCTTGTTTGGATCAACCTTCACACATGAAGACTGCTATAACCTACTTATGTAAAAAGAAAAGTAAAAAATATGTAGAATTAGTAAAAAAGAGTCAAATGTGCAAAACACTGGTAAAGTACACAAGTGAGTGTATTATCTAACCCGTACACAATACATTTACTTAATAATAGTGTTACTTAAATGCAACTATGCTTGAATTGTGTCAAAAACATAAGCTCAAGAGTAAGTGATTCTCTCTGTTTCTTTTTAATCATAACTTTCACACCATTTCGCAATCTCAAAAAAAATCAGAAGCTACTTTTAAATTGCTCCCTCTAAAAATCTTACTTGAATTCAGGCCGAACAGAAATAAAAGCATTGGACCATAACTTATTCGATATTTCTCTCAGTTACCTACAGTTAAATCTTATTGATTGCAATTGGTTTAGAAAACCAAATACAAAACTAATGGTTTAGTTGAAAGATGCAAGTTAAATTAGATTCCAAAGGTCATACAAACGTTAAAGATTTAGAATACTCTATGACATTTACTTCAGTAGCTAAAATGACTCAATAAAAATTGCCCTATTAACAGTTTCCATAAGTTGACCTTGTGTCAATTAAATGTTACAAATACTTTTGTTCCTAAAGCAGTGAGCTACTCATAAGATTTCCAACAAATCTCAATTTACAAAGTGTGTCTGTAAATTTCAAAAGTCATTCTATGGCTTAATCAGGCACTTTTGCAATGATATACTAAATTCTCAACTGTCTTTTGGGATAAAGGTTTAGTAAGTCTCCGTATGATCATTTTATACTTCTTTTGTTATAGTGTCCCCTAAACCGGTTATAGACAGCTAAGTGGTTGAGGTTTGACTATCCAAAAACCAACAATTTGTACATATAAAGAGTTATAATGTCTTACTAGTGTCGCTGTTGATTAGTGAGCCAAAAATTTAAAGTTCACAAATAGCTATGAAAGAAAGTCATTGGTTGGCTAGTCCATAACACAATCTACTCCTTGTCCGGCTATAAGGATAAAATCACGACGCTGATGTAATCTCAAATTGAGACGGTCATCCTCTTCCGCTGAGGTACTTTTATATACAATATGCATGTGCGTGTGAAAATTCAGATTTAGATTTGAATCTGATCCTTCAAATTAATTCATCAGTTGTCTAACAAGGAAGTATAGATCTAGACTTATGTCTCACCATATGAAAAATACATACAACATGTATAAATGATTCTCAATGATGATACCATAGCTTCTTTATAAATTTGGTCCATATAATATCGATGTTAAACTATTATAGGTTTTATATTTTTTCTGGATTTTTTCAACAAGTTTTTTATTAATGATTTATATGAAACCATAGTTATCAAAACCGGATTAGACCGAATCGGCTGGTTGAATCGGTCAAATCATAAATTGGGGTGTGGTCCGGTTTGATATCATATATTGTACCGGTTTGCACCTCAAACCGAGTTAAACTAGACCGAACTGGCATAAATCGGATAAACCACTACAAACCGGCCGGTTATCATTCAAACAAGTTCAATAGTTGAATGAATTTATTAATTATCATAACTATGAAATTATCATTAAATTAAGAATAAAATGTATATAATATTGAATTAAGTAAAATAAATAAAAAATGACTTCATGAAGGTTCAAACTCATTCATTTTAAATATTTATACACACAATCTACCACATGCACTACATTATAGTGTCATTTTGATTTTAAAAATGATATATTATAATAATACTAAATATGTGTAATTAGATCAACAGTCGAATCGATCCAAACCACAGGTTCAATCGGCAAATCAGAAATTGGGACCATGATCAGTTCGACTACTGATCTGGTTATGAAATCAATGTATGAAAATAATCCAAATTGTATCGAAATTATGATTTTCTAGATGTTTCGTTCATTGAATGAACCTGGACACTATGCACCATGTTGACTTTAGATAGACTCGCTCTGTCAGTCGTGTCACCTAAGTATTCTCCAAACGCACGCAGAAGCTTCGTGCCACTTTGTACCAATCTATCATTGCCTCATTTTGATTTATAAAATGACATAATTGATAGATCAGGTGATGGTGAGTAAGAGAAGGGCAAGAATCATTTGATTCAGTGCATTTTTTATAGATAAATAAAAATTCTCACTCAGTATTGGAGTCTCTCAGTGTTTGGAAGTAGAAACGGTGAGTAGGATTGAGCTTTCACCAAGCGTGTGGTTCAATAGTTAGAGCGCTCAAGTTAGCAGAGTGAAGTCTGCACACAAATGATAGAATGACGTGCGACATGAGTTATTTTGTCTGATATAACAATCTTCTTCTTCTCTCGACTATATATATGTATCTTCTTTTAAAATTAATTAATAATTGAGTTCAACAATAAAGATCAGAGTTTAATTTCGTCTTTATGTCATGGTATCAGAGTCGGCGTTACTCTTTTTTAGTGGTTGCTTTTGGTTGATTCAAGTTGCTTCGGTAAATTTTTACTTTCTTTCATCTTTTTGTTGAGTTGTAGTGCCTGAAAACTTTAATAATTGAAATTTCTTAGAATCTTGATGTTTGTTTTGGATATATGATTTGTTGATCAAATTTTTGTGGATGTAATGGAAAATCCTGTTGAAATGTGCATGAATCCTTAGAATTGGGTCCAACTGTTGAAGTTGGTGCTAAATCTAGTGCTTGAGAGAGAGAGAGAGAGAGAGAGAGAGAGAGTTGGTCTTGAAAATTTTGTGAATAGACGACATTCTTTTTACATAAAAGCTCGTGAGCATTCAAAAACAAAGATTACTACTGTTATATTGAATGGTCTGGAAAACTATCACCAATGGAACAAAAATGTGATAGTTGAATCATCTACTAGAAACAAGTTAGGCATTTTTCTTGGAATTATGAAAAGTGTCTAGTATGCAGTCAAAACTATGGTTTGATTATTGTTGTTGTAAAGAAATTGTTCCGCTTGGATGACCAGTTCGTTTTTTACTGAAATTGTAAGAACTAGGTTATATATAATTGAACCAAATGAACTCTGAGACATTTTAATTGTCAAATACAATGAAAAGGATGCAACTAAGAAGTTTCCATTGAAGAATGGATTATGCTATTTTAAGCAGGGTACATTGAATGTCTCACAATACTATGTTAAACAAAAAGAGCTTAGAGATGCAGCTAAGAATCTACTGAATTTCATAAAGTGTAATTGTACCAAACTTGTCCTAATCATGTGGACGAACATTTGGAAGAGGATAAAAACAGTGTCATGGTATTCTTAATGGGATTAAACTCACAGTTTTTACCTTTAAGGAGTAATATGCTTATGATGAAGACAAGTTCAGTTCAAGAAGTTTGGTAAAAATGAAGGTGATGTGCAGAAAAATGAACAATTTGATTGCATATTATAAAAAATATTGGACATACTAAATTTTAGTGTTACAAGCTCATTAGATATCTTGAATGGAATAAATTTATACATCTCTGGCTGAGCAACAACTCATGAACAAAAAGAAATTTGCACTATCCAATTATATGTGAGATAATGCAGCATATTTTTAGTTAGTACATTCATCAGTTTCATCATCATCAGCATCATAGCCTGAAAAAAAGTATCGGCTCTCTCATAGTATGTTACAAGATCTTGTTAAAATGATGAACTCAAGCTATTAATGAATTTCAGAGGAAGATACATATATATAGTCAAGAGAAGAAGAAAGATTGTTATAACAGACAAAACGATTCCTGTCATGCGCTTGGCCTATCATCTTCATATGTGAACTTCACTCTACTAACCCGTGCGTTCACACAACTAACATGTGCGCTCGGTGATACGTCCATCCTGCTCGCCATTGTTGTCGTCAAAGCACCGATAGACTCCAATACTTAAATTCCATAGATACATCATCTGAGTATACCATGTCTCATACATGTGATCATAATTATCTGTCCACTCATTTTTCTTTTCTATTTTTCTTCCCTTACTGAGAAGAAAAATCATATGACACAGGCCAAAATTCTACTACTCCAATTCCTAAAATTCTAGAATTCACTTTTCATTTACCATCTCAAACTTTTATTGCCTCTCTCATTCTCCTCTTTTACAACCTAATTAAAGCCATCTCAATAACTCTTGTATACCTATATTGAATTACAAAGACCTAAGAGAGCCACCAAATTGTCCAAAAAATTCACTTGTAATATAAATCCATCACAGGCAAATTTAACAAACTACAAAGCTAACTCTTCATATAAACTTCTTTATCCTTTATACTTTTCATTTCCTATTCCAATATCAGTCTTGCATATTTTTCTTTTCTCATTGTATTCTCTAAAATTGCTGAACCTACCTCTTACACTCAAACCTCTAAGGATCCTCACTAAATATAAGTTATGAGTCATGAAATTCATGTGTTAGAAAGTAATAACACATGGGTGATCACTAAGCTAAAGGCATGAACCTAGTTAGGAGCAGATGGATTTTGAGAGTTAAATATAAATTTGATGATATAATGAACAAGTATAAAGCTCAACTTATGGCTAAAGGGTTCACACAACTGCAGATTTGGATTATTTTAAAATTTTTGCCCATGGGCAAAAATGACAACTATGGGACTTGTTATTGCTTTAGCTTCTATGCAAAAATGGCGTTTATATCAATTTGATATCACTAATGTCTTTGTACATGGAAATCTTGAAGAGGAAGTATACATGACCTTTCCTTTAGGTTGTAAAATCTCCAAAAAAAAAAGCATTATGTTAGGCCAATTTGCAAACTGCTCAAATCACTTTATGGTTTGAAACAAACTTCAAGATAATTGTTACTTTCTACTGCCTTAATTCAGTTTGATTTTGTTCAGAGTTCCTCTATTCATTCGGAGTGGTGCAAGCTTGTCTTTTTTTGGTGTTATGCATATGGACTTTTTTTGGATATAACTCATATACTAGATAAAAAGGTAGACGTTGGAGCGAAGTGAAACAAGCGAGTGGAGCGAAGCAGTGACATCTGCTCTAAAACCCTAAACACGAGATGAGCCTGTGGTACGGGTTAAATCCCATTGGTACAGTACATGAGTGATTTAGTAAATTTGTACCTAGGTTACTAGTATAAATAAATATATCATGTATATGTAGTCTAATTGGAGATAATCTCAATAACATACAGTGCTCATTGCTCCTGAGAATGTAGTTCCATTGCCGAACCTCATTAAATATTATGTGCTCTTTACTATTTTTTTCTAGTTACTTAGTCGGAATCCTCAACAAGTGGTATTAGAGTGAAGTAAATCGAATGTTAAATTTGAAGTGGTCAAGTATAATGGTCACGATAATTTTAGATTATGGAAAATATGGTTGAAGCATTTGTTAGCATATCAAGGGATTTTGAAGGCTTTAAAACCTATGAAGCCTTGATCGGTGAAGGATGATGATTGGAAGGATCTACAACAACGAGCAGTAGGAACCATATATTTGGTGGCTAAGGTCATGTATAGAGTGATGAGTCTGTCATCTCCAAGAAAAATCTGAAAGAAGTTGGAATCGTAGTTTATGTCTAAATCTCTTACGAATAAATTGTATCTGAAGTAAAGATTGAACGAGCTGAAGATGGAGGAAGATAATGATTTGGCTCAGCATGTGAATGAACAAATATAACAACTATAACAAAAACATAAGCTCAAGGCTAGGCAATCTTCTCTCTAATTTTATATTGTATTTCAATCTTACACCTCAATACCTTCGCTTCATTTGATCTACAATCTAAATATAGTTAGAACCTACTTGTTATACTACTACCCTAAGCATCCTCAATAGATTCAAGCCAACCTAAAATACATGCATTAGAACATAATAATACATGGGTCATTTCCGAGATACATTCTGATATAAGTCCTTTGGTTACAAATGTGGTTACAAATTAAATGAAAACCTGATGATTCAGTTGAAATATATACCAATCAAATTGGCTGTCAAAGGGTATACTAAAACTGAATGTTTAAATTACTTTGAGATATTTGCTCTAGTAACTAAAATGACTCTAGTCGGAACTATTCTAGCAACAATTGCTTTCATAAATAGTTATTGTGTCAATGAGATGTTAGAAATGCTAACTTCATAGAGACTTAAATGAAGATACTTATATGAAGTTACTGCATGATCATAAGATCTCCAACACCAACAAGGTGTTGGCCTAGTGGTATTGGGTGTTGTCTAACAACCCAAGGTCATGGGTTCAAGCCATGTTGGTACCGCATTTACGCTTAGATACGCTGGAGGTGCGCGTGAGCTGGCCCGCAGTGAGTATAGGCGTACACTATCAAGGTGGAGGGGGTGTGCGACCCCTGACCACCAAGGGGGGAGTGGGGAACCACTATCGATCCCCTTAAAAAAAAAAGATCTCCAACTAATCTCAGTTTCAAAGTCTATTGGTAAACTTCTCAAGTCACTTTATGGCTTGAAATAAGCATTAGGCAATGACTTACTAATTTTCTTATTGCCCTTTTAAAATATGGATTTGTTCAGTCTCATCTTCTCATTCCCTATTCTTTTATTATCAATCTTTATCTTAGAAAATAGGTTCTCTATTATCTAGAAGATTTTATTCTTACTGTTGCTAAACTACCACAAACTCTAATGGAAGTTTATATGAATTTACAGTTACTATGACTATATGTCTGACAAAACCTATTAAAAAAATTCATCATCTTATGCAGATAATGAAAATACTCGATATAAGTTATGTAATGAACATGTCAGTTAACTTCAAGCTCGTCTTAAGGACATTCATCTGCAAACAGCTTTAAGGGTTATCATATGTATTTAATCATCTACTGGCCAAGACTCTTATACTCTTTTACAAATGATTAAAATCTTACTGGTCTTATAGATTTTGACTGGCCAGCCTGTTCACAAAAAAGGTCTGTCATGGGCTACCGTGTCAAACTAGAAATTTCTCTTATGAATTGGAAAAGTAAAAAAAAATCCATTTTGTCAAGATCTTCACCTCAAGCATAGTACCAACCTCTTGGTCATCTCACTTATAAAATTGTTTGGCTTGTTAACAGTTTTTAGTCTCTAAATCTTACATGGGCAAGCAATCAACCATAGCATTTGATACCAATTAATTGTTTCAAGAGCGAATAAAACATATAAAATTAGGTTGTCACTTCATTTAAGAGCATGTTATGACTAGCCAGATTTAGTTATTTGACATTTCTTTCATTGGGACTTATTCAAAATATAAGGGTCGTCCTTTTATACTGTAAATAAGTTTGAAACTCATTTTTATTAGAATGAAGGACAATGAGTATGAAATTTTACTAGACATAGCTATTAAAACCCAGCTCGTAGGTCAAACCGGCCATACTCACGTTTCTTGGTTAAGCAGTTATATCAACTAGAAAGACCGGTTCAACAATCAGTCTAATTGGAATGTTTATTATAATTATACATAAGTTGATGAATGCAAACAAGACGGTTAGTATAGTTGAACGATAAGGAAATTGCTTGGAATTAAACTACATCAGGATCAAAACTCCTTATATGCTATTTTAATGCAAGTTAGCTATTTATTTTATATTAATTGAACATTAATTACATTAATATAAAATTATTGATTAATAAATACATATTAATTAGGAAGTGGTTCATCATTAATCAGTCTGGTTCAAAGTTTGCCTAACCCGGTTGAATTTGCAATCCGGTAACAATAATTCAACCAAACCAAAACCTCGTCCGGCTCAAAGTCCAACCGGTCTAACCGACCGGTCGGGTTTTTATAACTATGTTATTAGATGTGCTTCTATCTCTAAAATTGAACTTCGGATCAAGTTTAATAAATTCTAATATAGTTCTTTGAATTTGTCAATTACCAATTTCACTAATCATTCTTTACAGAATTTTAATGTAGTTATTAACTCATTGTAATAATGTAAATGCTGATGTTTTGGTTGTTGACTGGCATCAATCTACCACTATTAATAATGTAATAAAATAATGTTTGATGATAAAAGAGAATCAACTCCAGGACGGGGCTGTAACAAACATAAACTAAACTTCAAGGACGTGATTAAAAAAATCAAAGTAATAAAGGGAGGTACGGTTATAGTTATCTGAACCGGACCGGACCGGCCGGTTCGATCGATAATAGGACCAGATATCAGTCTGTTATATATATTTTATCGAGATGCATCATGAACCGGATAAAATCGATCGAACCGGCCAATTTTTAATGAAACCGGTGAACCGGACCAGATATATGACCGGTTTGTTATGAAAGTAGACGAACCGAGCTTGCTATGAGTTAGGCAATTATGTATACCACCAGACTATCCAATTATCTTGTCAAAATTTTAATAATTAATCTTTTAACTTTTATATGTCATAATAATTGTGTATAACTCCGGTCCGGTTCTGATAACTATGGTACGGTCATGTGTTCTCTAATATACAAAAAAGAAAAAATCACTTTCCGGTCAATGCAATGAAAGAGAAACAACTGACTTATATTAAAATCTCATCCCTCAAGTTTCAAAGTATACAAAGACACCCCCCTGCTGTGCCTGCTTTTGATTCTAATCTCCGTTTTGTCAAATACACCTGCTCTTCTCTCACATTTCCATGCATCTGTACCTCGGCGTATCTTCACTTTCTTCCCGATCTGTCCTCCCAGTCCCGGCCCCCGCCGCGTAGAGCGTCGATCTGTAGCCAGAGCCCCGAATTCCGCCGCAGATCGGACCCTTCCGGCCCCTTCTTTTCATGGAAATGGGCTCCAGTCCGAGGACAGTTGAAGAGATCTTCAAAGATTTCAGCAGCCGCCGGTCCGGAATCGTCCGCGCTTTGACTACCGGTACTCAAATTTCCTGCTTTACGCCGTTTACTTTGATGCTTGTCTGAGAATTCGTTTCACGTTCTGGTGGTTTTCCTTTTCTGGTTGCAGATGTGGATGATTTCTATGGTCTTTGTGATCCAGGTAACATTTTTTGCTTCTTAATTTGGCTATTCAGAGTGTTCCAATAGCACAGTTAAAGTTACTTATTTTGTTTGAGTTTATTGTTTAATAAAGGTTAGTACTATAAATTAATGTTGTTTTGCTGCTGGCTTTAATGTTTAATTTCCCATAGTCAGTTGAATTGTTGGACACTTATCTTGGGCAGGTTCATTCTTCTTGTATAGTACCACTAGACTTGCTTAGAGATTTGTGAAAGTATAGATTGGTTAATGGGAATATATACTTTGATTTACACTTCTATTTTTTTTTTCAGAAAAGGAGAATTTATGTTTGTATGGGCATCCAAATGAAACTTGGGAAGTAACACTTCCAGCTGAAGAGGTGCCACCTGAACTTCCTGAGCCAGCACTAGGAATCAACTTCGCTAGAGATGGGATGAACCGCAAGGATTGGCTGTCTCTTGTAGCTGTGCACAGTGACTCTTGGTTGCTCTCTGTGGCTTTTTACTTTGGTGCTCGACTTAATCGCAATGAGAGGTACTTTTTTTTATCATCATCTACAATCTGAGAGGTACATATTAGCCATTTTTCTTAATCTTAAACTTTGGTGTTGAGCTCTTAGATTTCTTTCTTCCTTATTTTTTTCTTGTTCATATTTAAGTAAGTAGTTGCTAAACGTCATGTTTAATACTTATTGTAGAATGTGACCTCCTCATAGCAATGTTTAAGCTAAAACTTGGAACACCCAGAGTATTGGGTTATGAATTTTTACTTGTGAAACATTTGGTTTCTTGGAAGTCTCTTATGAAATAAACTCTTAAAGAATATGAGAAGGGGCTTTCTAGATTTGAGTCTCAGAGACGGGCCATACTTTTTTTTGAAGAAAATAAGTATTAACCGTCTCCTACATCAACCTCATTTACCAATAAATATGATGCTGATGCTATTCGCCAATAGAGCATCAAACTCTATTGCATCCTTCTTTCTGCTTATCGCAAGGACTTCTAGGTCACATCTATGAACCCTTTCTTGATTGAGCTGGCTTGCTTTGTTGGGTTCCTAGTAGAGCTTCATTAACAAATTTAGGGTTGTAACTGGCTCTACTCTGGGTTTGATCTCCACACCAAAGAAGTTCATTGTTTGTTTTTGTTCTTGACTGCTTTCCCAACTTGGTCCCACTTAGGCGTTCTGTTAAAATAATATTCTCATAATAAAAGTGACTTGTTTGCTCAAGGTGTGTACTATATAACCATACGAGCTGGATGGTAAAATTCAGCTAAAGAGCTGGGCTTGGCATACTCTAGTTGTTGTATTTTTTTTTTTGAAGGATAAATTGAGAATTTTGCCAATCTGGCATATATCTGCTGTCAAATTGATAAGAGATTATTGGTGTAGCAAAGTTTTATGAACTAGTTATTCTCGCCGTGAAGGTTAACGTAAATGGCTGAGGATGAGAATCTCCCAATTAGTCATGACTGAAACACACGCCTCTTATATTTGTTGTTTAAGGCAAACCTATCGTCCTTTTTTATTTGTCGTTTAACAACATCGAGGCAGTTCTCACTTCAAGCAAACCTGTCTTTAGTAAGTACAATACTACATTAGTAAATAGTTTCGTTCAATACCAACAAAATTAGTCTCTCAAAAGATTTCTTTAGATGTATGTGACAACCTTAAACAACAAATATAAGACGACGAAGGGAGTAGATCCGCTTGTGAAATAGATAACTTTTCACACGTGTCTATCAGAAATCAGTCTCCTACTTGCTTGAGTTTATTGGGGAATAGAAAACTTTTCTATTACAGTTTTTTATCTATCTATTTTGTTGTTAATACGCTGCCTTCCAAATGACAGGAAGCGTTTATTTACCATGATGAATGATCTCCCTACCCTCTTTGAGATCGTGACAGAGAGGAAGCCAGCAAAAGACAAGCCCACTACAGACAGTGGAAGCAAATCCCGGGTTGTAACTAAGGTATGAAGACTTGTCCCGTACTCCCGTGCCATTACTTTATTAACTGTCCAACAAAATTGAGGCCTTATCTTTTAACATCAAAGGTTGTGACTAATTATAAGCGTCTAATTGAAATAGGTCAGTTTTTTTAATTTTTTTAGCGGTGACATGGTGTTGTTTGAAATTTATGTGCAGCGAACTAGTGATGGACAAGTTAAGAGCACCCCTAAATTAATGGATGAAAGTTATGAAGAAGATGATGACGAACACAGCGAGACCCTGTGCGGCAGCTGTGGTGGCAACTACAATGCTGATGAGTTCTGGATTGGCTGTGACATTTGTGAAAGGTGGTACCATGGAAAGTGTGTGAAAATAACCCCTGCGAAAGCTGAGAGCATCAAGCAATACAAATGCCCATCTTGCATGAAAAGAAGCAGGCAGTAACTTGTGGACGGCAACTCCCATCTGGCAGTGAGAATTGTAGCTGGGTGTATCACACAGCACCGTAGGAGGCAGTAGAATATAATCACTATCTGCAACATTGTAACAAACCCATGTTGTTGTGACGTCGTGTTTATTTCCAATTCACATCAGATGGTACTGAATTTGCCCAGATACTCTCAAAACTGTTTAATATTAATTATTGGTTCTTTTCTGATCTAGTCTCATTTCATTTATCTTGCTAGTCAATCTATCTTATTTTTCTTTTATAATTTATCACACTTTTATAAACTTATGATTCATAATTGTAGTTTTTCCAATCAAGATCACAATTGTGAGTTGCTAGCACCCATTCTAAAAGAAGTCCGCGGTCAGATCGGTTAAAACGCCTCGTCTGAAATCTAGTCGATTAATTATTATAAATTTTGTATGCCTCCGATATATCATTCTGATTAATCTACATCTAGCCGACTAGTCCCTTTGTATTACGTCCACCGCCTAATTCCCACCTATCTCTTTTTATAACACCAGTGGTAGGTTTGATAGTGTGACCTCTCTATTCATATGACAATCACAAAATAATGAACTGAGATTTTTACAAATAAGATAATTAAAAAACAAACCAAAATGTGGTATAAACTGATGTCTGCTAATACCAGAGCTGATATCAGATAATTCAGAAACAAAATGTCCATCAAGTATTGAAACTCAACCAACAAGGTGTTGGTCCAGTGGTGTTGGTCCAGTGGTGTTGGGTGTTGTCTAACAACCCCAAGTTCTTGGATTCAAGCTATGTTGGTACCGCATTTACGCTTAGATACTCTATCAAAGTGGAAGGGTGTGCGGCCCCTCGCTACCACGGGTAATGTGGAGATCCACTTTTAAAAGAAGCAGGGAAAAAAAAATATTGAAACTCAAAGTAATAGAACAACAACACCAAGGAAACTCAAAGTCACCAGAACTCCGTCTTTTAACTCCTGGCCAAGTCAGTATGTCGTCTACGATACTGTCATTCCATCCCCCATGATCAAATCTTTTCGTGTTGCATTGAAATTCGAAACCTGCCACAGAGTTTGCTGCCAGGCTAATAGAGTCAATGGGAAGCATTTGAGGAGCGTAACACGGTATGCATTTCCTTGTACATGGGTTTTCACACCTCGGACATTTGTTGTCTCCTTGGTCTGTCTGCACTCGCCATTTTTTTCTTAGTGCGCATCGCCACTTTTATTAATTGGGTTTATCTCCAAACAACTGTGCTTATATAGCTTTGCTCTTCATATTCTCAAGGATCAAAAATCGACCCTTCTCTCCCCATCTCAAAGCTCTCTCCTAGGCCGGGCCTTGTTCTTCCGCCACTGTCATCGAGCAGCAGCTATGCCATAATAAGCTGTGTAGACTGGGTGAGGATCGTAAGGCGATGGGGACTTCATCTGGCGTCAGTGAGGAGAACAATGGCTCGAGCAGCAGCACCAGCAGCAGCAGCAACAGGAAAGAGAGGCTTCGCTGGACTGATGAGCTGCACGAGAGATTCGAGGAGGCCATTAATCAGCTGGGCGGAGCTGATAGTGAGCCCTGCAAGAACCTACTACGTACTCTGTTATTCTTCTACATATTCTGCATGTGAATTTATACTGACGGGTGTGCACAGGGGCGACGCCGAAGGGGATCTTGAAGACCATGGACGTACCTGGGCTCACCATTTACCATGTCAAGAGCCACTTACAGGTAGCAGCTGCTCCCTGCTTCTGCTTGCCCTGCGTATCCTCTTTCCTCACTGTTGCCTTCTTCCATTACTCATTCTTGAAAACGTACGTTTGTGTGTGACAAAACCAGAAATACAGGGTGGCCAAGTTTGTTCCTGAATCATCCAACAGTAAGTCCTCCGTCTGCATCTACTCCCCCCGCTAGCCAATTTGTCAACCTTAGCATGTTTAATTGTTAACTCAAATTTTGTGAAGAAAAAAAAAATAAAAAAATTCCATCTTTGAATCGTTTAAATTAAATAAAAAAAAGAGTTATATGTGTACATGGTTTGATGCCTAGGATCTCTTTTACTTAGTTATTATTTTTTTTCTACATATCACTTAACAAGTTTAATACATATTTAATGTTATCACATACCTTGAAATGTGAAAAATTAGTTATTTTATCTTCATAATCCATAAAAATATAATAATATCTACTTGTTCCACTCAATTTCCGAACCAGAAATATTATCAAAACAAAATTTGATACTATGATATTGCATATGGGGGAGAGCATCCATGATTAACTTGAATAAATTCTATTATTATAATTTATTTGATTATATGTATATACAAATTGATAAATTTATTTCATTAAGTTGTTAGGTAAACCAAATCTTTTAACTGATATGAAATAACTGACCCTGATTTAATGAGGCTTGAATCAGAATCTTGGGTTTGTTAAACAACACTCAAAACCACTAGGCAAACACCTTATTGTTCTCTATGTATATATCTTACATACTAATTTTATTGATGATACATTTTCATTTATATTTACAATTCTCAATCTTATTTTTTTAATTACATATCAGAAGCCATCTTTGATTAACTATGTTTTCATATATGTCAGTTAATTCAATGGTTTAAAATTAACAAAACTTGTTAATCATCTTTTTTTATGTAATTTTTATTAAACGATTCAAAAATTATTTAATTTTGCAATTTTCTTACTGCTTTTTTATTTTGATATAATAATATTAGAGAGAAGTGGAAGACAGTCTAGTTTTACAGTTTCAAGCAGAGTTGTAAAAAGTGCTGGGAAGCGGAATTAACGTCTAACGACTGGTCAGTTAAGCGAATATTAATCGAAGGGATTGATCGGATGATTAGACAGAGTTATACGAATTAATAACATATTTAGTAATTAATATTTAAAAAATAAATATATTTTTAATTAAAATTTAAAATAATTAATTTAACACCGCCTATAGACTAATCGACTTAGGCAGACGCCTCTTAGAACTGTGATTTCAAGTGATGTTCAGTTATGAAGTGGTCGTATAGTAATGATTAAATTTTACAGGAGGCAAGTATGAAAGGCGAAGCATTTCAGAGATGCTGCCCAACTTCAGCGCAACTTCGTATGCGTCTTTTGCTCTGGTAATCAGTTGCAGACCAATATAGAGTTGGTTTTGATGTGGCCATTTTGCAGAGCTGTTCAACTCAATGAAGCACTGAGGCTGCACATGGAAGCCGAGAGGCAACTCAGCCATCGGATGGAGGCGAGTCTGAAGCTCAAAATAGAGGCGCAGGGAAGATATATGGACAGGATAACTGAAGATCTCCGCGCAGGAAAGACGGTAGCCATGAAGCCAGCCAAGCCCTTCAACCCCATCACGTCTCTCCCATCCCTCTGCGACGAATCCGAATCCAACAGCCCCAAAGACCAACTTTCTGAACCACACCTCCAGTCAAGAGCTCTCAAGAGGTTCAGAGTCGAGAATGACCTCGTCTCCGCCCCTCAAATGCCCGACAACTATGCACCACAATATCTCACACGCCCTTATGATGGTCAGACTGAGATGTTCAATAACCAAGGGCTGAGGAGAGTGCAGTACCCTGTTCATGATATGAGTGTGCCATGGAACCTCACATTCTCAGGCCCTTCACCTCTCATGCCTAATTAAATGGCCTACTTCAACTCCCGAGCCTACATCAGTCAGTCAGTCGTCGTATTTTGATAAATAAATGTAGAAAAGCACCATATGTTGATGCCGCTAAACGAAATGTGTGAGCTGGGCACTCTAGACATTTAGCGACTCAGGACACAAGCGGAAGCTCTCAGATTTCTTTCACAATGATATACAAACAGCTATGAAGTTAATGTGGGAAACAAACATAATCATACATGCCTACGACTTGGGACACAGCACAGTCTTTTACATTTCAACAATGGGGGGGATTTGGTTAAACTAAAAGTGGCTTACCTGGACGTGGTCCGTCTGCCATAGCTCACTGTACCCCACTTGATCAGTAACTCGAACAATAACACAAGGAATGCTGGGTTGAGGTATGGGAACAAATGAACGGATGACTAATAGGTCGATGACCTTTCTTGCTAATTACTCATTGCCCAAATTTAAGGATCCATCCTTCATAAGCTTCACACTTAAACTGTTAAATCTTCCTCTCGAATAATGACGCGAGGCCTTTCTCCAATCAGTGCCTGTTTTCATCATAGCTGCGAATTCATCATAGCTAATTTTTCCATCCTGCACCAGTAACATAAAGGCGTTAAAAGGAAACTAAACCGGAAAAATAAAATAATAATTCAAGGTAAACAACAAGTTTAATACCTTGTCTGTATCAACTTCTTGAAATATATCATTTGCAATATCAGTACAATCTTCTGCACCATCTTCCATCAAGGCATTCCGGAGCTCCTCTGGCTCAATGAAACCATTTTTGTCCTTGTCAAAGTATGAAAAGGCCCTGTGAAGATGCTCGTCATTTGCCATTTTCTTAATATGGAGAGAAACAGCGAGAAATTCACCATAGTCCAGAGTTCCTTTCCCGTTTGGGTCCACCTGTTACAATAAAGCAATAAATGATGTATCAATTTTATTGACATCCAATACTTGGAAAACCAAAGGGGAGATGGATGTGGCCCTCCCTGCAGAGAAGACTAGACAGAATAAAAAATTCACTCACAGACTCAATATATATTTGAACTTCATTTTCTCCAAGCTGAGGTCCAAAGTTTTGGAGACCAATTTTGAGTTCTTGAACTGAAACAACCCCATCATTATCAGAGTCAATTTTTTTGAACATCTCTTTTATGTCCTCCACTTCATCATTGGATAGAAAATCACCGATAACCTATCAAGGAAAAACACATGCTTAATGAACCCGCCATAAATTATGTCAATGCAGACAAAGACAACAAGAAGGCTTATACTAACCCTCAAGGCTTTTCTTTTGAATCTGTTCATCATCGAAAACTGCTTGAGTCTTGTTTTTACAACATCTCCAAGGTTGACATTTGGAGCTTTTTTGGCATTTGTAAGCCACGGATGTTCTATTTGCAGAGTAAAGCATCAAGTATTAGAAGCAAGTTCAGTAATATCTAAAATAACGTAAGGTCGAATTCCATTTCACTATAAAATACAAATAAGAATACTCAGAAGAATTCAAGTTGTAGGGGTAAAGAAACAAAAACATTGAAACAATATTCAACTAAAAGGAAAAAACCCGTTGTTGACAACATCAGTACAGTAAATAAATCTCGGAGTATGTATGACTCTCAAAATGATTGCTTGATACTTGTAATGACAAGATACAACTGAGAGACAACTCTATTTGTCAAACCATACATACCAAGAACTTGGCTTGCAGACAAACGAATCTTGGGATCAGGCTCCAACATTTTTCGTACAAGATCTTTAGCACTCTCGGACACATTTGGCCAGGGATCACGCTTGAAATCTATTTGTCCTCTGATAATGGCTTGAGCAACCCCTTGTTCCGATTCTATAAAGATGTTTCTCATCAGTTAGTCGGAAAACATCACAGAAATAAGACACATTCTTCACTGAAACTGATACATATGTGCATCTGAGTTGTAAACAAAACACTAAGATTAAGGTTTTCTGCACAAATTTACTTGTAGTTCGCACTGGCACAAGATACATATCAACAAAAGCAGTAGCAATGTACACAAATACTTAGTGAAATAGTAAACTCAAACTTTTCTTGCCAGGAGCAAGAGTTAGAGAGGTAGCTCACGTATCATAGTAAGTGTAACCATGAATGAAGATAACAGTCCGATGATCCGCGTTATGGTTTGATTCAAGTAATTGAATCACCTGGGTAATGTGAACATCACGGTGATTTCAGATCGCGGTGATGTAATTGAGGTAATGTTGGACCAATGTGATTGAATTAAATAGATGTGGAAATAAAGATATCACTGTGGTGATATAATCAACATGCTTGTCTGATAACCATGGTATGCTTTATAATGATCATAAAAAGTCTATTTTCCTCTAAACATAAGTACATTTTGTTGGTAAAAAGTTAAAGAGGTATATATATGGAAGGAGTGTGCGCCTCAACCATATAATAAATAAATATATAATTAAAGAGGTATAAAAATGATGTGAAGGTGTATTGTATTTTTATATTATTGTTGTAAACTATACAAAGCCATTTTTAGCTATCTAATAATTTCAAGTTATACCAAAATACATAAATAAATTTGTATGATCACATAAATTCAAGTTTGGAAATAAAAAATATATAATAAAAATTATTTAATTTATTAAAACAAACTCCTGTTGTGCTCTGAAAAATAAGATTTTATTTAATATTGATAAATTTCAATATTACTAAATATAAAATATAATACGGAATTAATATATTTTAGAGAAAATAATTTATAAGGATACTGTTGTCCCAAAAAAATTACCAACAACTTCACCCATACCAGGTGATAGCACTTCTTAGGTTTTGGGGGTGATTTAATTACCCCCCAATAACCTAGAAATACGACCTAGATGATTGACGAACAATGTGCTGTAGAACTTCAACTCTAATCAAACACATTGATTCGCTCCTGATGATCACATCACCTAGGTAATCTTTTTTGAATCACCCTAATTCAAACGCAATTTATATAGACAAATATATGGCATTCATGAAGTTAATTACCGGCCCAAAAGGGAGGAACTCCACATAATAAGATGTAAAGAATAACCCCTGCACTCCATATATCTATTTCAGGTCCATAGTTTCGCCGAAGCACCTCCGGAGCCATGTAGTAAGGACTGCCAACAATTTCCGAGAATTTTTCCCCTGCAACATTGAAAATCTAACAAGATTAGGACTAGCTAAATACTGAATGATGGAAGATTAGTGCTGAGTCTATAAATCCGTCCATGAAGGAGATTTATTTAACTAACACAAAATATGTCCAAAAAGGAGCCTCATAAAGATGGTCCGCATATGAATCGCAAAAGTTCCGAAGCAATTTATGAAGTAATATAGAACCAATGAGACACAACTTTCCATCTCTTTCCCTCTTTATCTCTCTCTCTCTCTCTCTTCCCAACTAGCGTACACGACTTGACATTTATAAGCATAAAATGGAAAGTAGAACTGATTCTTTGAAGACTGTAATAAAAATGATATATACACAAAAAGAAAGTGATCCACTTCTTTGTAAGACAGCTAAACCTCAGTGGAATAAGAAAGGCAATTGGGTTCTTGAATTCAAAAATAAACCCCTCCAACGGACCAACACAGTCGATATTCAACCATCTTGCATCAGATGTAAGTGACTGAAACTGTCCCCACTTTTAGAAACATAGTAATAAGGCCCGGAAAGTAAACACTAACATATTTAAATGAAATTACAGCAGCAAACAAAGCAACAACCTGCATAAAATCTGATGAAGTTAAATGAATTCCAACCTGGTTTGAAGAATATGGACAAGCCAAAGTCAATAGCTTTCAAAGGGGAAGTCTCCTTCTTATTGGCAAACAAGAAATTCTCGGGCTTCAAGTCCCTGTGAATGACACCGTGCTTATGACAAAGCTGCACAACTTCGACAATGGTCCTGGTCACTGCTGCGGCGGCCCTCTCATTATAATGACCCCTGGCCACAATCCTGTCAAACAGCTCCCCACCTTCACACAACTCCATGACCAAATGGACAGCACTCTCATCCTCACACGCCTCCTTCAAGCTCACAATGCTCGGATCTCGCGGCAAGTGCTTCATTATGGCCACCTCCCGCCTCACATCCTCCACATCCACAGCCGTCCTGAGCTTCCGCTTGGAAATGGACTTGCAGGCCAGCAGCTCCCTAGTCCCCTTATCTATGCACAAGTATGTGACCCCGAACTCACCTCTTCCCAGCTCCCTGTCCACCAGATACTTATCCTCGATGGCCTCCTCAAACGCGTCGCTCAGCACCGTGATCGGCGGCTTCTTGCCGGATTCCTTCCGGTTGTAGTCGTGGCTGGCGGAGTAATTGGACTTGACGTCCTCTCTGGCGACGGCGGCCGGAGATCTACAGCAGTTCCCCATACAGATAAAGTTAAACAAAAACCAAAACCAAAACCCTAATCAAGCCTGACCCAGACGAGGGCGCTGCGGCATGACAATGGCGGAAGCTTATGAGCGGCACCCAGATCGCGGAGGAGAAAAAGATTTCATCTTTGGGTAGCTGGAGTGGTGGGTGAATCGGAAATGTTTGAGATATTGTACCAAGCCACAGTAGCAGTAGTCATGTTACAGAGAGCAACAACCAGCTAGTTGGGACTTGTGTGTGAGACCTTTGTACTTTAGGTTCGTACAAGTCAATTTTTTTTCTTTTTATTTTCAATAAACAACAATAATTTGTTACTATAATAATGTTAAAGAGACGTGAGGTGAATTGCTCTTCTTCACTTATTATGCCTCCTATTTTTAACTTTACTATTTATGTAGTAATGACCAAGAAATGTAGTTTTTTTTTCCTCTTCATAAACAATTGTGCCATTTGTATTAGGGCAATGCCATTTGTAGGATTACCTTATCTTATAGTAGAAGGAGACGCGTCCACTAATGTGTTGGCCCAGTAGTATTGAATGTTGTCTAACAATTCTAAAATTTTGGATTTAAACTCTGTTTATACCGCATTTACGTTTAGATACGCTGGAGATGCGCGTGAGCAGGCCCGCGGTGAGTATGAGCGTAGACTATCAAGGTGGAAAGGGTGTGCGGCCCCTGGCTACCAAGAGGGGAAGTGGGAACCACTATTGATCCTTTTTTTTAAAAAAAAAAAAAAGGAGACACGTCAAATGTAGTGTGGCTATTAGCGGAATTAGAAAAAAAAATCGGAGATATAAAAAGTTTTTTTTAAGTTGAATGAGATACATAAATAAAAAAATATAAATTTTTAAACTTAATTGGGGTGCAAAATTTTTTAAGCTGACTAGGAGTATAAAAATAAAAAATACGATAATTTTAGACTTAATTGGAGGTACAAAATGAAAATTTTATTATTTTTACAACACAATAGTATCAGATTGGTCAGTAGTCCACCCAATGGAACCGCTACTGAGTGTGTCTACTCATATTAAAAGTGGATATCACGTCGAGTACTGGCTTTCTAAAAAGAAGATTTCAAGAATTATGTATATGTGATTTTTAAAAAAAATTTGCATTCATCTCATTATTTAATTCAATTCTATCATATTTGACTATTTTATTTCAATTTTGCTCTATTTAGCAAAACTGTCAATGTCATTGGCGCTACTGTCAAATGGGACAAATCGAAATAAAATATCCAGATAAGATAGAATTGAAATTAAAAAGTATGATGGGAAATTAGAAAAAAAAAATCTGTATGTGCTTATTAATCATGAAATAACACATACGCATGCAAGGTTGAGCCCTAACACCAAAGACTACATAATATAATGAAAACTTATTGACTTAATTTACTTAGGAGTGTATAATAAGAAAAACCAAATAAATCTTAATAACTAGTATTAGTCTGTTTGTACTTACTAAATGTGGCCACATGATCTCATGGGGCTATTTAATAACATTAGTATTGTTTTTTAGATTTTTAATGATATTATTATTCCTTCAATTATAATTATAAATTTTTTAAAATAATGGACATCACATTATTACTCTATTCAAAATTAATTCATCCTCGAATTTAAATAATTATATCTTCGAAACTAGATTGGGCATAAAATATGTTCAAAGAAAAAATCACTATGTATCTCAAAACAAGAATATACAAGCATCCAAAGTCATGAGGTGGACTTGTCTAACATTCAATTATCTAATTACAAGGCAGAGTACCCGTTGAATCGACGGATTTGGATTGATCCGGTTCAAGAAAAATTAAAAACTAAATCAAATTATTAGTCATCGGTTTTTTGAAATTTGAAACCAAAAATTTAAAACCGAACCGATCCACTAACATTTAAAATTGAACCGAACCAATCGATTTCAAATCAAACCGAACCAACCGATGATCGAACCGAACCAAACCGGCTGAGACCGAACCGAACCGATAGGGAGCATCGTGACGCTTCCAATCCCATTCTATTATATATATATAAATTCTGTCTGAACAAATCCCAAAACTTATATGACTAGATAGTTTTTCTTGTGGAGAACAAGTTTGAAGAATCACCCTAAAATAGTGACAAAAATGTAATTTACAGGCACACCATAACTAGTTGTCAAAACAGTTTTGTACATGAACGCATCAAATTACCTCTCTTTGTGACCACATCTAGCCATGTCAAACCCTTCTTTACACCAGATGTCTTCTTTGAAACCGATGGGTGACGCCAACATCCCAATTGATATATCATGGATCCAAAAGTTTTCTTTTATACCCTATGGCTCAAGTGCCGTCAAATTATTTTTAATTAGTTGTTGCTCTCACATACGCTTGTAAGGGTTTTTTTTTTTTTTTTTGCATGTTGGGGAACTGTACTCTTCGAGCCGGATAAAATTTCAGGGAAGCCCACCATCCCCCAAACTCGGATGGGCCTCCAGGTTGCTCGAGCTCGAGACCAAGCATTCTGCCAATGCTAGGATTTGAACACATGTCCTACGTTGTCGGTATGCACTTCGCCCAACACGGCTTTCAACTCGGCTATCCCCTGGGGGACGATACGCATGCAAGGTTAATGCTTAAAATCAAGGAAAAAAAACTCAAAAGGGGCCTTGAACTATCACCGCTTACTCAATTGCGGTCAGAACTATGACGATTTTCAAAAAGGATGCGATGAAAAAAATTAGACTGATTTTCTAAAATAAAATTCATCATTACATTCAATAACTAATATTATTATAAGACTTAGATTTGTGTGCGAAAATTACATCGTTTGGTTGTCAAAAAACATCATTTTCTTTTTGTGCGCAAAACGATATAATTTATTTTGATAACCAAACGACGTAATTTTCACACACAAATCTAAATCTTATAATAATATTAGTTTATGTATGTAATGATAAATTTTATTTTAGAAAATCAGTCCAATTTTTATAGCATTCTTTTTGGAAATCGTGGTAGTTCTGACCGCAGTTGGGTAAGTGGTGATAGTTCAGAGCCTCTTTTGGGTTTTATCCCTAAAATCAAAGGCTACATATAGTTATAGATAAAATCTAAAAGAGATTCTGAACTACCATAACTACCAAAATTGTGAAAAAATTAACTTTTAAGTTATGAAAGTGAAGAGCGTGATTTTTAACGGATGATAGTACCCATCCCTAGTTTGAACATCTGGTGGGAGTAGTTTGTCACACCCCTAATAGTCGAAAGTCTTGGGGCCAGCATGTTTGGCTCATTGAGTATGCAAGAAAGCTAGATTCGAGTCCTTTGTGAGGATGAAGAGAATTAAAAAAAACATATATCGGAGAAAACTTCATGGGGAAGGCTGAAATGAAGCGGCCCGAGTCATATATGTCCAAGGAGGGATCAAAGAGGATCATGGTGAAGTTTGCGAGAAAGATTATCTGATGAAGGACAGCAGTGGGCGTAATCTTGGGCATTCAAGGACCTTATAATGGATAAAAGGTATTCGTAGCATGGGAATGCGGAGGCACATGTCTGGATCAAATGAAAACTCAATGTGGATAGCGGTTAAAGCACGAGGCTTTAATCGGACATATTTGGATCCGCTAGAGTTGAGGGCTAAGGCGATGGATCTGGACGCATCGAGGATCTGAATCGTAGCTTAGTGCAGGGCACGAGAGGGTTAGAAGGTCGAGGCGCTGGTGAGGCTCACCATCCGGGCAGATCCAGGGAGCTTTCAAGGACCGATTTGTCATATGCAGCGTATATGGGCGATAACTTAAATTTTCGATGAATCTGACTAGGGAGAATTTAGGTTAGATTAAAGTGTGACATATGATATATTGAATGATTATAATTCATAGAATATATTCTAGGTCCTGGGGGTTAAGTGTTGAAAATGCGTGGTGCCTTTCTGAACACTTTTAATGTCTTTTCGGTAGCGAAAGGGTACAAAGGGTTTGGCCTATAACGGATCATGCCCCTACCTTATTTTTTTCATCCACTCTTACTTAGAAAATCATTCCTAAAAATTTGTTCTCTTGTAATTTTGTATTGTGGGCGCCTTTGAGGCATCAAAGGTTAATAAAAAGTACCAAATTCAACATCCTGCTGCTCATGGTGTTTCACGCCATATTCCGAATTCAACGGTTTCAACAACCCCCCTATACCTGTTTGTTTTGGACGTGCTTTTGATGATCTAGTTCATGGCCTATTAGAAGTAGAAGGCGCAATAACTAATACAGGGAGTGACCCACATGGAGATATGGGGGAAGTTCCCATCAGGCAACAACGGTTCTGCCTGACCCTACATAGACACAATACAATGTCTCACTATCAGAGGTGGCCCTTGAGTTCGCTTTTTTGGATTTGAAAAAAAAAAAACACCCTCGAGGAGCCGTATGAGGTGAAAATCTCATGTACGGTTTCCCTTATTCTTCATGTTTTGCTAATGTTCTTTTTTTTATTACACTACATATAAATAATCTTAATGTTGTTTAGTGGAGTATTTGAGTAGCGCCACTCCATCACGGGAGCTCCACATATTCGATAAAAATTTAGAAGCAAATTCGACCAAAACAATTAGTATAACTATTTTCATGATGTTCACTGCGTTTGATTTTGTTGTTGTACCGGCACGCTCGGTTCATGTTTTTGTCGTTTCAGTTGTGTTCCATATTGTGAGTTTAGTCGTTTGTATCTTCTCTTTGTAATAAAATCGCCTTTTTGTCAAAAAATAATAATAACCAACTTGTTTAGAAAGTTTATTCGAATTGAGAATTCTATTTTATGTGAGTTATTGTATTAATATTTTAATAAGATAAAATTTTATTTGATTTAATATTAGTTAATCATATAAATAGGATATTCTAATGGTAGGAACAACTTAAGAATTAGTCAGAGAGATTTTTCAAGAGAATTTCTATGAATAATTCTTCTTGAATAGCATAGAGTTTTTTTTGTAGGTTAATCTTGTTAGTGTCTGCCCATTAAATCAGTTATTGATGCATAGTGACTAAGACTTTGATTGCATCAAGAACTAGACTTATTCTTAACTATGGATCATAATATCTTACTTGAGACCGCTTATGATCAATGCATTTTAGTCTATGACTAATTAAAAATAAATCTACGTGATGAATATTAAATTAAGTAAAAACCAGAAGAGATTCAATCTGTATATGATCCTGTTCAACCAGTGTATGATGCGGATAAACTCATGGGTATGAGACATGAATAATACTCATTGAGCTTGATTCATGATCCAAACCCATTAATCTAGCTGCCAGGCTTAGTCTACGGGCCTCCAGTAGCTTAGTCATCACTATAAATAGAAACGTGATGTTTTTGTTTTCATACATGTCATAGTCTTATTATTCGATCAGATTGAAATTAGGGATATAATTGCGTGAGAGAGGGTAAGATACTCCAAGAAGGCGCAGCATCCAATATCCGTGTGTGAATTCCAATAGAAACATGTCGATTGTCATGCTCGTCAAAAAGAGGCAATCCAACCAAAGGTGATAGCATATTATTACCGTTTAGTTTATTTTTAGGTTTCTCATTTTAAAGCCAGACGTAATATGTGAGTTCGAATTGAGAGAACAATCAAATTAAAAAATGGATAATCTGAATCTAGATTTATATAATTCGAATTACGACGAAAGACATAAAAATAATTTAATGGCATTCCGGATCCGGACTTATGTCACGTGATTTGAAAACCCAACTTTTATAATTTTATTTTTGTGCACGCGATCCATAACAATAATTTTTATGCTTCGTATGAGTGAACTTATTCTTATTACTGATTTATCAAAGAAGTGTGAGAAATGAATTCGAAAGTGACCTTATTCAGAATGACTTGAAGGACAATTATATATAAAAGTTTCCACGGCTCTTTTCATGGTAACAATAATATTGCTATTTATTTTTGTTTGCTTGAATCTTTTATGAAGTAAAATGAAAGAAAATCTGGTTTTAGTGCGAGTTTATAAAAATAAAATGTATTATTTTAAAAAATATATTCTCACGGTATGCCACATCATTTTTATTATTGTTTTTATGGATTGTTTGAGCCACGTCAGATAATTCATCACATCATCTTTATAAAATCATATTGTTTTTATAGTTTGTTTGAGCCATGTCAGATAATTCAACCACGAACGTATTTTACAATGCCTGAACATGAAGAAGATAAATGGCTAAAATTATTTATTTGTTATGAGTAAAGGCACCGCAGTTCAATTCGAAAAAAATTAAAAATCGATCAAATTATTAGTCATCCAAAATTATAAACCGAATAATTTTTTAAAATTTGAAACCGAACCAAATTAAATCGAACCATCCGCGAACCGAATCAACCCGAACTGTCCGTCCACCCGGCGTATTCTATTCTGTTATATTTTGTTATATTAAACAATAAAAACAGTGTTAACATGATGTCTACCTATGAGATTCACATAATCAGATTTTCAAGTTTATGTATACATACTGTTGACATCCAAAAGTCAGGAGCTTTACATAGTATCCATTGGGATCGAGTTGTCATTCTGGCACACCCCGTACCAAACACATACTACGTCGTACCTTCCGACACTACACTACACAAACATAGTACTACAAACACAAGCCAGCTAGCTAGCAGCCTAGCTTAGTCAACCCTCGTAAACGGGAACTACAAACTAGATTCAGTCTTCTGACCAGACATACAAAGCAACTTTAATTCCTTTAACAGATCGAGCTGCTCTGGTTCATTTACTTGGTTTTGAACTTGCTCTCATCGATGTCGATCCCTTCCTCGGCGGCCCTCTCGCCACCTGACTTGTCCATGGTGCTGAGCCCCCCTTTGCGGCCCATCTCCTGGTACCCTTCTGTTCCCAGCTGCTCCTTACGAGTCTGCCCGCCCTTGCTCCCCATCTCCTGGTACCCTTCCGTTCCCAGCTGCTCCTTCCTCGTCTGCCCTCCCCTGCTTCGCCCTGCTTTTTTTTTTTATCAAAAGCATGCATGCAGGCGCTGCAGCTAGCTAATCATCACTATGAATGAAACTGTTACTACCTTCGGCGAGGTGCTGCTGGGCCTCCAGACTTTTGCCACCAGTGCCGCCAGGGACGACAGTCTCGCCTTGTCTGGCTCTGGCGTCCAGCTCCGCTATCCGATCCGGGTCCAGTTGATCTGATGACATTATATATATCTCCGCGAGCTTCACAAGCTGCTAGCTTAATTCAGCCTAGCTTATTTGTATGCTGTTTGATCGGTGAACCGTCTTCGAGTGGTGCCGGCGATGGAGGTGGTGGCAGTGCATGTGGGTATAAATGCAGTGAGATTGAAGCGGCGGATGAAAGTTAGATGACGCGTCTGGAATGGTGAAGTGGCGGAGCAGGAGGAAGTGAGGTTTCCTATCACGACGCGTAGTGCTGACTCACTTCAACCATGCGCCGCTCTCTACACGTGGAGCCTCCTTATGCGGACTTAGATCGGACCAAAAAAAGAGAGCTGTTATTGGGCTTTCGCAGATCCATTAATACCACATGGCCCAGGCCCCTATATTTCATCCACTCATATTGTTTGTTTTTTTATTGAGAAAAAACTCGAAATGGATCTAAATTATCACCGTCTGTCCAATTATAATTCAAAATATCACGATTTTTATAAAGGTGTCATGGAAAAAGTTAGACTGATTTTAGATGATGCTTAAGATCAGTTTGTTTGATTTAATAAATATAATTGATCTTATTGAATTAGTTGACAATTATTGATGACTGAGTATGAAAAAACGTCATTTTCTGTATGTGCTTTAAACGATATAAGTTTATTTTGATAATCAAACAACGTAGTTTTCACACAAATCTAATTCTTACAATAATATTAATTTAAGAGTGTAATGATAAATTTTATTTTAGAAAAGCAGTCCAAGTTTTTTTTTCACCGCACAATTTTGTAGAAATCGTGATAGTTCTGTCTGTAATTAGATAAGAGGTCTTTTGGTTTTTATCCCTGATAAAAATATCGGGTGTTGCATGATTATAGGTCACATCAAATTTCGTTGCACATGTTTCCATTTCATATGACTAGCGAACGGGCTTGGATTGGATTTAGACAGGCTTAATGATTCTTCACAACAAGAAGATGTGCTGTAAATTTTTGTGAGGCTCTGTTTTGTTCACGAAAAATGTGATAGGAGGAAAATGTGTGGGAAAGGAAGATGTGAGGAATGGTGAAAGAAATTTATGTTTGATTTATGGAAAGATATGGAAAAATAAAATTAGGTGAAAATGAGGTAGAAAACTATAAGGAAAGGAAAGTAGTGATATTAAAGATTTTTATGCATTTTTTATATTCCAAATTACGAAACTATCAGATGGTTTCCAAATAAAATAAGGTTGTGTTTGGTTTAGGGAAAATTTAGTGGAAAGGAAAATGTGAAGGAAAATTGGTAAAATTCAATGTTTGGCTTAGTCGAAAAATATGAGGGAAAGAAAATTATGTGAAAAGTCAGAAGGAAAGTTATGGTAAATTAAAAGGAGTTTTGAAACTTTCCTTCAAATTTCTCATTCTAAACCAAACAAAGGAAAATAAGATGGAATCCATGATGTATTTCACTTTCCAACAAATTTTCCTTTTCCTACAAGACTGTGTTTGATTTAGGGAAAATTTGGTGGAAAGGAAAATTTGAGGAAAAACTGAAAGGAAATGAAATTCTTGGAGTATTCCATCTAATTTTTTCTTGTTTGGTTTCATTAGAAAAATGTTAAGAAAAATTATTTGGAATCCATTTCATTTTCTATGATCATGGAAAGTTTTATGGAAAAATATGTCAAAAATATCAACATTTCATTACTTCATACATTGAGTTTAAGAAATACATTGATTTTTTTTTTAAATGATTATTTTTTTGAGATACATTGAATTTGATTGGATTGATTTGTTAGAGATGAGAATTATATTTTTCATCAAATTTTCCACCTAATTTTCTTTCCCTCTTATTTTCCATCTAAACAAAACAATAGATTTTACTAATTTTCCATCAAATTTTCCTTTCCTCCAAATTTTCTCTAAACCAAACACAGCCTAAAGGTAAAGAGATTTTGTTTGTGAGTGTAGAAAAGTTTTCTATCGAAAAAGGTGAAATGTCCAATGTCTCCTTATTACCTTGGCTTCTATGAAATAATTTACATGACTAAAATGGTAAATTAAATAATAAAAATCATATTATTAATTAATAAAGATATACTGACAATTTCACATGAAAATTCTATTTTATCTTTCTTATTTATATGACCATTTTACTCATATTAGATATGAAACATAACTCTATTTAATTATCATTTCCTTTGACCGTAAAATAATCCAAATCAATTCAACAACGCGAGATTTATCGACGGGATATCTCTGCTTTGTGACACGCCACCATCAGGAGGAAAGCGGATTTGTAGGAGGAGCGCATTCCGCAAAGCAGAGCAAGTAGTAACTAAAACCCTCTTCTTTCAGCTCCCAAATGAACACTGAAGAGGCGGCGCCGGCGCCCAAGAAGGCGGCGATTCCGCCCTACATGAAGGCCATTTCCGGATCACTTGGAGGCATCGTGGAGGCTTCCTGCTTGCAGCCGATTGATGTGATTAAGACGAGGTTGCAGCTTGACAGGTCAGGCGCCTACAAGGGCATCGTGCATTGCGGGACCACCGTGGCTCGGACCGAGGGCGTCAGGGCTCTGTGGAAGGGCCTGACGCCCTTCGCCACTCACTTGACTCTCAAGTATGCGCTCCGGATGGGCTCCAATGCCGTCTTCCAGTC